>JALIZH010003889.1:0-14918 GCA_030522465.1 Rhipicephalus appendiculatus | reverse complement strand
CGCCGGCTGAAAGCACAGATTCGCCTAGCGACAGTCAAGACATGTGGCAGTTCGACGGAGTCGAAAGCCGTCCTTTCCGCTGTTCACGTTTCTTTGCATCGCGATAGTACGCCGTTACATTTGTGCTAAACGTGCGCAGTGTGCGTGCACGCTTGAGTCGTAATATCTCCTACTACTGGCTAGCAGCCTGCGAAAGAGTACAGCAAGTGATTTATGCCGCATACTACGGGCATACTGCACGCAAATTACTGCTCTAAAGCGAGATAGCTGGCGTCACGCTTGAATACACGTAGTATGTGCACTTGTACACTGTCGTCCTTTATGAAAGGGAACATGCGAGCGCGTGGCCTGCGCTCTGTAGCGGCTGCCTAGAGCACCGTCAACCGACAGCCAAAGAAAACGCGTCCGCTTTTGGCGGCACCGCCCGTTGCGATACCGGGGCGGCGGCGTAATCTAGCAGCGCTTGTCCAACAGTCATGACTCGTTGTTTTGTTTGTCAATAGATGACGCCGAAAGCGGACGTGGTTTCTTTAGCTATCGGTTGATGGTGCTGTAGGCAGCCGCTGCAACGCGCCGGCCACGCGCTCGCTTGTTCCCTTTCATAAAGGACGACAGTGTACACTTTTACTGGGCTCATAGCTTTTCCTGTTTGTAATGATCCACTGGCGGCGAAGCTCGGCGTTTTTCGTTGCGGATGGAAATCTGTGCAATCTGAAAACACCGCACCAGCAGGATTCCCGCGTCGTGTTGTGATCTTCACAGACAGTGCTGAGTAATACGTACCTCCCTCTTGCGCTAATTGTTTTCGCATCCAAAGACGGCGCAGTGGTGCCCAGACGACTTCTTGTAAGCGGGAGCTGCGTGAATGTGCGCTTTCTCGTATTTTAAAGTCCCAGATACGCCGCTTGCGAAGTTAACTAGGCGCAACAGATACATGCCTTGGCAGTTCAGAACAAAATGGCGTCTGGGTTCGAGAGTATGCCGCAGGGAGCCTAAGCGCCTGGGTGCGAGATAGGCGTGCTCTGGTCTTTAGCATTAGAGCCAGAACAATGGTTTCGAAGTTAGTTTTGTGAAAAAAAAAGAAATTTGTACTCCTGAAAAAAATTTATACACATTTGGTCTGCGAAAAACGCTTTTCCGCCGATTTCACGATTTCTGAACTTTGAGCGCACCTAAGTAGAAAATGGTGCGCTTCTTAATCACAGTATTTATTCCTCTCAAAGAAAAAGTGATGTAGAATCTTGTCAGTCAAGTATATTTCTTACTTGTCGAAAATCGAGGGAAAAAAATCACAAACATGGCAAACCGCACGAAACACCTGTGTACCGAGGATTTGGCAGCTTTCGAAGCCGCGCTAAATTGCGACGCGGAACGCAAACGCCAATGGCGGGAGGATGCTGCTAACCACGACGCCGAGCTAACTTGAGAGATCGAACGCAAGCGACAACGGCGAACCGAGGAAATGGCGTTGCGGGCAGGGCTGCGTTAGAGTTACTGTATATGCTACATACAGTAACTCTAGGCTGCGTCAACGTGGCAATGGCGGGAGCGCGTTCGCTGGAGCCAACGCCCGCTTTCGGCGAAAGTTTCTCGAGTGGTACGGCTGCGTCGTCGGCGACCGCCTGTGGCCGCACGTTTCAGCGTCGCTGGTCGGAGTGCTTGAGCGGTGATTTTTAGATGCGAAGCAGCTTAGGGCGGAGTTCAATCCGGTGGTGATGGTGTGCGTTCTGACCACCCTTACTGCGCATGCGCCATACTCTCTCTCCCACTCTCCTCCTTTACGCAGGTGTTCGGTCGCCTTCTCTCCTCCTCCCCCGCGCTGCAGCCGCGCCTCCCCCCCCCCTGCGCTGCAGCCTGTAAACGTAAACCCAGTCCCTCCTCTCCCTCCCCCATTTCATATAAGCGCGTGCACTCGGTCACTCGGTCGAGATAGGCGCTGCGCCGTGCTCCCGACCGGGCTGCAGAAATTAAGCGCCTTTTCCTTCTTCGAACCATAACCACCACCACTCGGTCGAGGAAGTCTCGCTTGAATCGTGCGGTCGCTCCGTCGGCTCCCAGTCGCTGCAGTTGTCTCGAAAGCCTCGCTACCCTCGCCGCAGACTCGCGTTGTCTCTCTGTAGCGGAAGCGGTAGCTCGACGCCGACGCTTGGCTTCGACGGCCGAGTGAACGTAAACGGAAACTTGGTCTGCACCCCCAATGCTGCTTCGCATCCCCTCATGGTTCCCTTTAGGGGGAGATGGTGTAATTTTTTTTCTTGTGACACCGCACAAACTACGGCGAGCTACAACAGTTTTCGCTGTTAAAAAAATCATGTTACGGGTTGTAATATCACTGAACTATTTCTTGGTGCAAACAACGCATGCATCTACTGCAAGGAGTCTCGCTAGCATCCAACAGCACCTTATGTGTGAAAAGAAGATAATTTGGTCTAGGCAAGGATGGTCTCCGAGAACGGGCTCCTTAATCCGCCTTTTATCATTTTCCTGCGCAGCCCTCTGCCGTTTTGGTATGGTTTTGGTCGGGGCCAGTAGTGCCATGACAACCGGTATCGCCAGAACAAAAGCATCCGAGATTCCGCTCAGGCAAGGGCGCATGTGCCGTGGCATGCATCGGGAAAGAGACGGGTTATGCGCCGTTCGATCTCGAACATCTCAAGTGCCATGTACAGACGCCCAAAACTATCGTGCGCAGCGGAGGCTTTTCCGTCTGTCAGCGCCATACGATGAAACGAAGTTGCGAAAAATTGTTTTGTGGGCATGCACTTGTCCTCACCCTTTCTGGAACCTAATTCACTCACATGGCCAAGATACACAGAAAAAACTGCCGATCGTGCACGATAGTTAAATATTTGATCGACTGTACAGGTGTACAGCACCGGCCATTACGCGTATCAGCTGGAAGGTGGCGCTCAAGCAATTTTCGTTCGTTGCGTCAGAGGAAGTGCAAAGCACCGTATAGCCGGTACGGTCACCCGACGAAAGAAAGGGGTTTGGGTGTGTGATCAAGACGGTTAGCCTGTAGATATTCTCTGGAATAGCGAATTCGTGCACGCGAAGGGCGTTTTGCACGGCCCAAGGTTCTGGCGGAGCGACGTATATCATGGATGTGCTCGTGACGGCCTTTCTGCTGGCCTCTGTTGTTCGGAAAAGCTCCTGTGAAGGTCAGTGACAGTGATTTCTTTCCCATAAAATGTTTGATGTTTCTTAGCTGTGGTGCGACGGCAAACAGGGTTATATCGAAAGTATGCGGTAATCGCCCACTCCCCCCCCCCCCCCCAAAAAAAAAAAAGTCACTCGTTGTAGCTGCGTAAAGTATTAGTTCATGCGAAGACGAAATTCTGAATGGGACGGACGAAGTGCTGAAGTGCTTCAGCATTTTCCCGATCGTTTCGCCTCCTCTGTCCCATGCGCTGTTACTGACATAGCTATAACACTTGTCAAGCTTTCTCGTGAAATAAAGCCCTGTTATTATTATTATTATTATTATTATTATTATTATTATTACTTTGGGCTTTTGTGCCCATTTTACAAAGAAAACGACGCTGCCCTTTGCAATGCTGCTTACGCTAGTACATCGAGGAGTAAGCATTCACAGGAGATGTTAGGATGATCAGCGAATATTTGTGGTTGTATCAGTTCGAAACTACAAGGAAGCACACAGCGCGAATGCATCACCGACTAACATGTCGAGCTAATGGGACACGCTCTCCGAATGCGCCTCACGAAAAAGAGAGAAAGCAAGTTGGCATATTTTTAGCGAATTTACTTCGAATTTGCTTCTTGTGCTTACGATTTCCTCTTGCTATCTGCTGTGTACTTCGTGTTTCGACCTTTATCGCTGCACATTTTTCTTTCTTCCTTTTTTTTTATGCTTTGCTTTCACTCTGGCGTACAACCGATATAACCCGTTTTCATGCTAGCCGACAGGGCCAAGCAGTGCAGCGCGTAAGCTGGCGATCGGCACGCAGTTACGCTCCCCGTTGATCCTTTTACTGCCGGGCGCATGCGCACGACACGCACTGTCACGCATTTACTCCTTGTGGCACGAACCGTTTATCCGTTGGTTTAACGGCTGCAGTATGTCCAACTTCGACCAATTTTGGCTTGCAGTGTAGTGACGCTGAAATTGACGAGGGAACTGTCACGATTTTTTTCTACCCGCCGATTAAGTCATTATCGTAGGCCATTCGGATCACTGACGGGGCAATTTAAGTGCAACAAGACCTTCTTGCCGGCTTTCAATCGAAGGGGTGTCGTACTGCGCAACAGCGTTCACAGAGGTTAGAGGCTATGCGCACATGGGCGGCGCATGTTTTGTGTACGCCTATTAGTTGGCTTCTTGTTCTGAAGAAATACAGAGTTGGAAGTGTGCGCTCTTTTCTACGTCTTTTTCCTGCTTCCTTCCCTCGCGCTTACCCAGTAGACCAACCGCTTAATTAAGCGCCTGCGTAAACTGTTTCGTTCATTTTAAGGTAATAAGGCAAAAACAGCCTTATGACCTTATGAGTCGTTGTCGTCGGTGGCGTAACCGATAGACATGAAAAAAATAAAATGAAAAAAAAAAAAACAGGATCGCATGTGATTTGAACCCGGACCTTCAGCGTGCCGAGTAAGCCGAGTGTCCTTTAGCGAAACTTTTATCGAGTATAGAGAGAATGGAAGGAGACGAGCATAAAAAGGCCATCGATATAGCGCTAGCATGAAAGTGATTTTTATACCGTGGCTGCGATTACTTTGTTTTCCAACGAACTACGTTTTAGAAATGCTATACTCAGAAAATAACAAGTTCAGAAAACATCTTAATATAGTACTCCTATCGCTATCAGTGCATCGCGTTATGGGCAAAATACTTCAGTTGACCTCTCAGCTTGTGAGACGATCATTCTTACCTCTTGAACACTTCCCTATGTCAGCTATTGGCTTTTTACAAAAGTGTATATGCAGTCATACCTTTTATACCTATCCTATAGTCCTTCTTTTTATTGTGACATACATTTTTACCGTTTCAATCAACACCCCTCTAAGAGCTCTTTTCTAAGCGTCATCTTTCAATGCCTTTGCAGCCTCCACTCCACACCACATGTCTACCTTAATAGCTGCGTCTACGAGTGCTCCCGTCACTGAAAAATCTCCAGACCCGAGACCCGTACCATGGCCAGTTCCCTGGCCTGTACCATGGCTCTCCCCCTGCAGCGTGCGATGCGCCGTGCCTAGTGCCCGAGAGGCGCCCTGCTATTTGCCTATCCACTCCATTCAGCCTGCTCCAGAATCGCGGTTGGTTCCCTTGGCCTGAACAATCAACTGAGCCACGGCTAATCTCGTGGTACCCCCACGTACCCCGAGTACCGCCCCAGTGCATGGTCTCCGTCGTCGCCGCACACTCCAAAGGCAAACCTCTCCTCTACGTCGCCACAGAAATCTTTATGGTTTCCTCCCGCCCATCCGGTCCAGTCTTCACACGAGCGCTCCAATTCCTCGTCCACACCGTGGCCGCGACCGTCTCTGCAATCATGGTCTTTCCCTCAGCCTGTGCCATATCCTGAGTCATGGCCAGCTTCGGAGCATAGCCTTTTTCGCGAACCTTGGCAGAACCCTCGGTCGAAGCCGTATCCCGAGCCGGGGCAGGGTTATTGGTTGAAGCCGCACCCCGAGAATTCGCACAGTTCTTGGTCAAAGCCGTATCCCGAGGTGTGGCAGCACCGCTGGTCGAAGCACTATCCCCGAGCCGTGGCAGGGCCCCTGGTTGAAGCCGGATCCCGAGCCGTGGCGCGATGCTAGGTCGAAGCCGTATGCCTGAGTCGGAGCAGGGTTCTTGGTTGATGCCGCATCCCGAGATATGGAAGAGTTCTTGGTTAAAGCCGTATCCCGATGCGTGGCAGGACGGCTGGTCGAAGCACTATCCCGAGCCGTGGCAGAGGTTATTGTCAAAGCCGTATCACGAGCCGTGGCAGCGCCCCTTGTCGAAGCCGTATCCCGAGGTGTGGCAGGGCGGCTGGTCGAATCACTATCACGAGCCGTGGCAGGGCCCCTGGATGAAGCCGGATCACGAGCCGTGGCAGAGCCCCTGGATGAAGCCGCATTCAGAACCGTGGCAGGGCCCTCTGTCGAAGCCCTATCCCGAGCCGTGGCAAGGCCCCCTGTCAAAGCCCTATCGTGAGCCGTGGCAGGGCCCCTTGTCAAAGCCCTATCGCGAGCCGTGGCAGGGCCCCTTGTCAAAGCCCTATCTCGAGCCGTGGCAGGACTCTTGGTCAGAACCGTATAACGGGCCGTGGCCTATCCCATTTTCAAAGCCGTATCCAGAGCCGTGGCAGGGCCACTTGTCAAAGCCATATCTCCAGCCGTGGCAGGACTCCTGGTCGAAGCCGTATCACGAGCCGTGGCAGGTGCCCTGGTCTAGGCCGGAATCCCGAACCATGGCAGAGCCCGTGGTTGAAGCAGTATCCTGGGCCGTGGCTGAGCCCTCGGTCACATCTGTACCCCGAACCGTGGTGGATCCCCTGGTGGAAGCCATATTTCGAGCCCTGGCAGAGCCCTGGGACGAAGTCGTACTTTTGAGTCGTGTCATAGTCCCTCGACCAACCAGCATCCCGAGTCATGGCCAAATGCTTTAAATAGTTGGTCCGGGGCGTACCATGGGCCCACTCCATGGTCAAAGCCGCCTTCAGAATCTTTGCCAAATGTTTGTTTTCCCACTTCTCAAGAACATCAGCCAGCTTACAATCCATGGCCCGCTTTTTCACCTCAGGTGTCACCCCAGACACAGTCGCAGCAACGCGATGTGGCCCCGGACAGGCTTTCACCGCAGCCATGGCTGGTACACTTGTCTCAATCCACCAACGCAGCCCGAGCTATTTCCATGGTTAGAGCGGTCATCAAAACAATGTTCCGGATTCCCCTGTCCATCCCAATGGCACAACCGCATACCCGTCCCCGCTGTTCCGAAGCTTGAGCCCTCACCCTACCCGAGAGTTCGCATTTACAGAGGTGAGCACAATGCACATAATCTGTAAAACATCCACAATCACAGCACACGAAGTTGCGTTAGAATGAATGAATAAAACATTTATTGCAGAAATGTAGTTTAAGAGAGGACTGGGCGGGTCCCTAGTCCGGGACTCCGTTGGATTGCGCTGCAATTCGCGCCCGCTCCTAGAGTCCCCGCTGGTCCTCGAGAGCTGGGCTCGACAAAGCCTCCTCCCACCCCTCCCACGTTGGCTGCGTAGGTTGCGCGATGCTTCTATTATACTGGCAAGCCCAAACCTTGTGAAACAGGTCAGCGCGGCTGCCACAGAATTTATACATTGCACTAAATTGTTCTGGGTCTATTTTGGCCATTATGACCGGGCTGCTGTACGACATGGTTTGGAGCCTGCGCAGACAGAAGTTAGAAGAATACAGACAGCCCAATGTGGACGAAATCATTAGCACCATAAGCGTGCGCAGGGTTCCCCTTCAGGGGGGGGCGAAGGTTCTTTGCAGCGCCCCCCCTCCCCTATTAAGTCAATGTATAGGGCCGACTTTGCGCCCCCCCCCCCCTCTTAGGTAACTTGGGGGGAGCGGCCGCCCCTCTGCCCCCTCATGCGCACGCCTACGATTAGCGATGGGGAGCACTGGCTGAAGGCCTTGGCTATTCGACGAAAGTACCTATTTTTTTTTTTTAAAGGAAAGTGCCTGTGTGAGGAAGGCAACTATTTAGGGGGAGAGGGGATGGCCCCGAGACTTCCCCCTGGCTACGGGATTGATCGAGGGCTTACCAAGGCACCTCGACAAAACTGACGTCCAAAGGGTATCCTATCGTGCGATGTAACATCGGTGCTCACGTTAGAGCTCAGTTATCAATTTTATCGAAATGAACTGCATGCTACTGTGCGACGGTGTGCATATCACAAGAAGCCGTTTTCGCCGTATTCCTCCGGGCTGAGCCACGGTTTGCTGAGCCAGATGAGTCAATACGTTATGGTCATTACATTGTTATAAATGCCGATAGTGAACAATGCAACCATAGTAGACGTTGTCGCGATACGACGTCGTTATAGGGTGTTTTTCGTTAGCACATTGAAGGACTGGCGTAGCTCCGTGGTAGAATACTTGACTGCCACACAGAAAGCCCTGGGTTCGATTCCGGCTGCAATCGTGAGTTTTAATTCTCTGCTTCCCTCCAATTTATCCCTGACCAACTACGCTACCGACGCCTACTCCGCATTTTTCAGCGACAAAAGCTCCATAACGCGGTCGTATGAATATTTTTTTATTGAAAGTATGTTATCGCCGTTCCTGGGTTGATACAAACTGTGAATCACCTGTGGCTCATACCCAAATTCCTTGGGCCGTAGTACACGGGTATATGCCAGACGTGACTGAAGGAAAGTGTTTCATGGTGCACGTGACAATGTGTGTCACGCTATTCATCATGTTCGTCATACACTCATGCCCTCCGATGCAAATTTTGGTTGGCGTCACCTAAAACAGACGACCACGAGACGGCTCAGACGTAGGCGGCTAGATAGATAGATACATAGGCGTGCGCAGGGTTCCCCTTCAGGGGGGGCAGGGGGGGGGGGGCGAAGGTTCATCGCAGCGCCCCCCTCTCCCTATTAAGTCAATGTATGGGGCAGAATTTGCGCCCCCCCTCTCTTAGGTGACTAGGGGGGGGATGGCCGCCCCCTCTGCCCCCCCTCGTGCGCACGCCTATAGATAGATAGATAGATAGATAGATAGATAGATAGATAGATAGATAGATAGAAACGGCCAAAGTGCCTTTAGTTCGCTAAGTAATGATTCGCATGTATTAATTTCAAACACACTCAAACTCAACACAGCCAAATACATTCCAACACCCTATCCTGTGTGAATCGTGTCGTTCCCTTTACGTTAGCGCCCTTGCTTTCGGTGCTCGCTCGCTCTCTTTTTTATATGTGAAGCGTCTTATGGCGAAGCTTAAAGGGGCCCTGCAACACTTTTCCAAGTAGCCATGGAATGGATTCACTAAAGGAGCTTATTGCCTCACGAATTCATTGCAGCAAAAAGTTTTGGAATCCGTCCAGTACGAGTGGAGTTACAAAGATTTCTCGCACGCTGCAATTGCATTCTCTCTTCTCTCGTCCCGTCGAAAGCGCTGGAAGCTAAGCAGGGAGGGATGGCACGGGGAAAGAAAATACGTCACGCGCGCCTCGTGATCTTGAGCGCTTTTTCTCTTTCTTTTTTTTTGTTCGACTACGCCAATTTTCATTGCGATCGCGCGCGCACGCATGGACAAGTCGCGGCCTCCCGCGGCGGCCTCTGTAACTACCGAGCGCGCCATGCTCAAATCAGCCAATGGCTGATACAAAAAAATCTTTCGTCGGTGACGAGTGATTTTTGGGTACGCAACGTCATTTGTCGAGAGAAGAGAAAGCAATTTCTGGCTGACTTTGAGAATTTATTGTGAATTGCACGCCGCGTGCTGCGCTATAATATTTGGCTCGCGTGTTCTCGAGAGCCTGGACTACCGATCGGCAGCGTTTTCTGAGCATGCTCAAAAAGTGTTGCAGGGCCCCTTTAATCCGGTGGTGGTGGTGGTGTGCGGCGTGACCACCCTTACTGCGCATGCGCAAACCCTTTAAAAAAATAAAATAAGAAACCTCCTCTCCCCCCTCTAGGCATCCCTCCCCGCGGCAACCACACCCTCACTGCGCATGCGCCTCCCCTCTCCCCTCCTGCGCTCCCCCCTCTCTCCTCTAGGCATCCCTGCCCGCGGCGTCCACACTCCCACTGCGCATGCGCATCCCCCCTCTCCCTTCTCCTACGCTCCCCCCCTCTCCCGCCGCGACGCCGACGCAGGCAGCGTCTGCTAGCGAGTTTCTTGGTTTAAAAAACCGACTGCTCGCGCTGCACAACCGTTCACTGGCCACCCCGTATATATGGCAGTGGATCTTGACCTGCAAGGTGGTGCCGGTGGGAGATTTCTCCTGTGCGTTGTTGAACAATAAAAATTCGCAGCGTGCGCGTTGACTAAAAGCGGACTGCGGGTCTCTGTGTCTAGTCGGAGTCTTCTGTCTCTCATTGACCATTAGAAGCGATTGGCATGTTCCAGTAGGAAACGCCGCTCCATCACTGCGTGCTTTGCGCCTCCCCAGTTTTCTCTCCTGCGCAACGCTGCGATGAGCGCCAGCGTCAACGCCGCCGCCAGTGTAAGCGTTAGCGCCCGCTGATTCACATCTACACATGGTTCCCTTTAGCGGGAGATGGTGTAATTTTATTCTTTTCTCTTCCACCGAGCCGTTTCTAGTGACGTTGTCGGAGGCGTCTCAGGCGCCGTCCGTTGAACCGTCAGTTGCCACTGGTGAGTCGTCGCGAGCTATTCGGAGTTCCGTCGGGTGGACGCAATCCCGTCTCTGCATAAGGGTGCACGACTGTGTCGAGGACTCACTCGCAGGTGATAGTACAGAAACATCGCTCCTGCTACTTACGGAGCACCCTCAGGTGGTGCGGTGACCGTCGATGCCTCTTGATTGGCCGTTCTCTGACACCTGCCCGAATGGCTCCCCTGAGTCGTTCTGATTCTGCGTCGCATTCTCCTTCAGAAGGGGCTCAAATGACCTTCACTTTGGCTTCAGCTTGGAATTTGACCGACAACTTCCATAATGTTATCTTCTGCCGTCCCCTCTCTTCGAGATTCCCGAGCTGACGAGGGTTCCTGTCTTCGGGTCTTCTCCCAAACGTTTTAGATCGTTCGGCCTTCGCGCTCCGTCGATGTTTCCCACGATTAGGTCGTACAGGGGGCTATCCGTGCACAGGGCAGTAACTCCCTTATTGTAGTAAGGAGTATCGAGCTCAATTCAATTCCTGACTTCCAGGAAGCATCCGAATTCAACCACCAATCAGGCAAACCGGGCTGCTACTGCCTGTGAACTCGCTGCCTCAGACCAAATCCTTTCACACGATAACAGTGCTGCGTATATATATATATCTCGTAGTAGTGTGATTTCGTTTCCAGTGATTTTCCCAGTAAGCGTATAAGCATTCTTTTCAGTTAGGCCTGTTGGACGTGTTGTCATCACTGCGCCTACGATAGAGATCTTTTTCCCGCTTTTAAAGCTCGACAAACTCACCGTTGGTTTTTTTCTTCTTGCCCTTTCGGAGGGCCAAGAGGGTGCATAGCCAAGCGCCTTACACGCGCTTGGCTATGCACTGTAAAGGTTGCAGTGGTTGTTCGCCGCTTTTTGAAGCAACGTAAATTTTGTTTGCCCACAAGCACCAGGCGGCTAAACAAGTTGAAGCTGCCAAGATCAAACAGGAAACTGGCACGTCTGTTAGCCACCCTTCGCTAAATCTATCGGAGGCTGAGTACGCACACCTTTAGCGAAACATGTGAGATGATTTAGTTATGCAGTATCGTTAAAAATAATTTTGGTGATGACAACTTCTGAATTCTGTTTTCACGCAACTTAAGATTGTTTGCTTGATTTTGTTTAGTTTATAGATGCACACGTGATGTCATATCTTAGTTGATTTGTTCTGAAGGTTTTTGGCAGCTATAAGAAGCGGGTTTCCTTTTCGTCAAAGTTCTGTATTCAGAAAGCGCCTGTCCCGTGTCTTCTCTGTGTCCAGTTTTCCATGCGCTAAGCCTCGTGATGAACCTGTACCAGCTCTCCCTGTGTACCACTTTACTTTAGTTCAAGCCGATGGGGGCCCATTCTTCGTCACGTGCAATGAAGCGCCGTTGGCGCCGTAAAATCGCGGCCTCGTCAATTAGCTATCCTGGCGCGCCGTTGATAGAGCTGATCGCGGAGAAAATGGTGCAAATAGCACGGTTGTACTGGATGTGATCACTCTGATTTGGGAGACATTGGATGATGTCATGGAATATGTTCGGGAAACTGAAATGCGCTCTGCACTGAATTAATAATAATATCTGGGGTAACGTCCCGAAACCATAATATGATTATGAGGGACGCCGTAGGGGAGGGCTCCGGAAATTTCGACCATCTGGTGTTCTTTAACGTGCACTGACATCGCACAGTATGTGGGCCTCTACCATTTCGCCTCCATCGAAATGCGACCGCCGCGGCCGGGATCGAACCCGCGACCTTCGGGTCAGCAGTCGAGCACCCTAACCGCTACAGCACCGCGGCGGACTTGCACTGAATTACGTTAAAATGAAAAACACTGGGCTCAATGGCGCTTCGGTGGGGGGATTTAAAGAGGAGTTCGTGCAACTGGAAAGTCCCTTTCAACCAAGTTCGTTCAAGGGGTATTTCATTATGTAAGTCGATTCCAGTGTCACTTTGTGAGGTTTTCCTTGTTCTTTTTTTTTTTTTTTGGTGAACCAAAAAACTGTCGATGAAACCTAGCGCCACATTGTGACACCTGAAAATCTGGCGAGACCTTGTGCCGAGGCTTCAGACATTCCTAAACAATGCCTGAAGGCCTGACCACACGTACCCGTCGCAGCGCGTCAGCGCGTGGCTTTCTGACGCGGCGCCGCGCCCTCTCCCTATGGAGATGGAGGGCGCGTGGCTACGAAGCTGCGCACCCACTCTCTATATAGGGAGAGGGCGCGCGGCTAGACGAAGCTGCGCGCCCTCTCTCTCCATAGGGAGAGGGTGCGGCACCGCGTCAAAAAACCACGCGCTGACGCGCTGCAACGCGCACGTGTGGGCAGGCCTTAACACAGTGGCGTAGCCAAGGGGGGGGGGGGATGTTCAACCCCTCCCCCCCGAAATTTTTCAATTTTGCTTCCGTATATATACACGCACACATACAAACGCACGCACGAACATGAATAAAGTATGGTTGAACGCCCCCTCCCCCCCCCCCCCCCGAAAAAAATTCCTGGCTACGCCCCTGCCTTAACACTAATATTGGCTGTCGATTCCCTCTAACGGCTCTAGAGCGAATGCTCGTACCCTTACCGCGACTTCGCTTGAGAAGTTCAGCCTTAATTTCAATGTGCTGTGTATAATATATGCAGGCATGGATCTGACGAGGAACGCTGCCCAGAACCACATGGCCGCCCACTACCTCCGAATTATCCCGTAGCAGACCCTGAAAGAGACACCGATTCGCGTCACAGCACGATGCATATTCGTGCCGTGGCTTCCTTTTTAGTGTGTCAGCAGCGTAAAGCCGGTGATATAAATGACAACAATAAACTGTTAGGCAAACCGCCAGATTGTCTCTGCTTTTCATTTTGACTGCAGCGCTAAAGGCCGTGCTCCTTGCAAATGCTCCCTGCAGCGTTTATCAACGCGGCGCTCATGTGCGCACGTTACTGTGCGTCACTGTATTGTGTGGTCACGTAACAGAGACCTGAGCTAGTTATTATGTGTTTTCGCTGAAAAAAAAAAATCTAAAGTAAGTGATTTTGCCTTCCTTGACATTAAATAGCTATTCTCTCAACGTTGTGTCTTAGCAAAAAGTCGACAGCACGTTACTTTACTACCGATGGTTTAAGTTTTACCGTCCTAAAATTCTTTTTATGGCTGTTAATACTTTTTCTGAGAACAAACTGTCCAGGCATAATTACGGAAAACACTTCTACATGTGGAAGGGTATTGCTTCGCCGGCTGTGTTTACAATAAAGCCTCTCGGGTTCAGTGGTGGACACAGAGGTGGGGGGGGGAAGGTGACTGTGCAATCGCTGCCTCTTTTGAGGCTGCCTCCAAGCACCTTCTTACAGGCATTTTTCGGCACATGGAATTATTAAACAATTTTAGTTTACCATACGCAAAGCTGTACGTCCACAACGTGCAACGCACTGCGCACGATACGTTTGAGGCTGCCTCTTACAGCATTAGTTTACTGTGTTTACAGGCTTAAGTGCCTTTGAGCGTTGCTTTCGCCGTCAAAGGACGCCCCCTTCAGCCAATGGCGTCGCCGTGTCATCATGACGTCGCGGCCCGACCGTCTTCAGGGACTGGCGACGCCTACAGACAAACCACATATCTCAAGTATACACGCACTCCGCAAAATGCGGTCGTCTCAATGCGCTTACTGCTGCCCTTTGGTGCGGCGACACACCAACACCATTCTCATCACTTGGAATTGCCTTACAAAGACCAGCATAGCGCAACTCACCCCTCATCCTACGCAAGCCAATTCGATAGGTCGTGGTATGTGCGACTCACCCGGCAGGACCCCAAGGATGTTTAAAAAAAAATTGCTGGAGTGGAAATTATCCCGAGATTGAAGCCATGCCCACTAAAAGATGGCTGCTGCGGCCGTCATCTTAGTAGGGGCACGATAAACTGTTGGCTTTCGGGGAAATAACAAAGGGAAGTTTAATTGTACATGTAACGTGTACATAAACAAACAAAACAAAGTAACGGAGCGTTTTCCTCGCACGCCCGATGAGTTAAATGTGGCTACTTTTTCGGGTCAGATACTGCTGTGTCTGTGTTACTAGTTTTTCTTAATAAGCCTAAAATTCTTGGCAAATTTTATTGGAGAGTAAGTCACCAATACTCATCTCGATGTGTTATTTCGTCGGGAACATTTATATTTTATTTTATAATTAGCGTAGCATTTACACTAACAGAGCAAAGCCACTTGATCTCTAAGTGGGCGCCACAAAAAAGAGCATGTTTCCGATATCTTTGGAGGGCAAAAGCTGGCTTCACTTTTGCTGGCAAGGCATTGCGGGAGCTTCCACTGCAGAAATTTGTTTTTTAGGAGCGAAGCTCCTTAGGCCGGCACCCCGCCATCGCCGTTGAAGCTCCCTGGCACTGTGCCAGCTGTGGCGTCTCCCTCTCACGCGGGAGGATAAATGAGCTTTATGAACGCTGGAACGCGGATGGCGTCTGCACGATGCGCAGAGCGCGAGAATACGAACGCATGCGAAACGGAGGCAGATTAGTCTCCCTCTCCCTCTTTCTTCGACTCTGCCCTCACCCCTGAAACCGGCGAACGTGCGAAACCATCGCTTCACCCTGTCGTCC
>JALIZH010003887.1:7500-18939 GCA_030522465.1 Rhipicephalus appendiculatus | reverse complement strand
GAAGGTAAACACTTCAATGGCTCACTCGCGCAACACCATTTATATTCTACTGTAGACAGAACACAAGCTCAACACGTACAAATAAAACGAGAAAAATGTAGAGCACAGTGCAAAACCTTACTATCACTGACGGCCAGCACCTCATTGACTGGCAGATTGCGCTTCTCTAACACGTACTAGGTATGTTTGGCCGGCTTCGTACATTAATGGGGCAACGGAGGGCGTATATACCACCATTAGGCTGTAGTCAACGCGCTTTATTTGCCGAAAATCGGCTCAAATCGCTCACAATGAAGCGCCGCTATGTATATTTGTATGCGTGCCGCCTACCGCCTATCCACACTAATGCTGTAACGCTGCTGCCACCTGTAGCCCGATCCCGCGACGAATGGCCAGTGCTTTGCGCACCACCTGTCCTGTGTCCCTGTATCGTCCTAGCGTACTCGTCTCATCATCTGAAGCGCAACAAAGAAACCATGAACTTTCCAACAGTTGGTCGGCACTGGGATTTATCGGACAACAGTCACTTGGCGAAACTGTGTTGCCACTGTGTGAGTAAATGCGGTGAATGTCACAGCATGTATGTGATGTTGATGTTGAGTCATGATTACTGAGATATACCAGTTAAAATATAGTGCATTTGATGTCATGCCATGTCATTCATTACTGCATATTTGTCAGGTGTACTCGCACATGCTGCCATACACCAAGTTAGTGAAGAAAGTTGGATTCCCTCAGGACGTATGCATCACTCCAAATTCCGCAACTCGTGTTATGATGTAGAAGAAATGCATCTCGGTTACGTCGCTTAGAAATTCGAACATGTCATTCACTTCATGACGTTTCCTGAGTATTTTTCATGCACACAGGTCACTGGATGCACACTCTGGTATCTGTCGTGATAATTAAATGACCACCATGGCATCACAATAGCCTGCTGTCATTTATGTCGAGACGTTTATGACACGCTTCTCCTGCTATACATATGCCATGTTGTCATTCATGTGCATCATACACTCCAGTCATGCCGTGCAAGTCGTGATATATAGTAAGATAATGTGACTACGAGAGAAAAGAGAAGCAGATAGATAGATAGATAGATAGATAGATAGATAGATAGATAGATAGATAGATAGATAGATAGATAGATAGATAGATAGATAGATAGATAGATAGATAGATGTATTCGTTTCGACAAGAAACCCTTACCTCCACGACGCACTGAGAGCTCTTGGTTGCTGTTGAAATGACCTACTTTCCGCGCTTATGATGAGACCACTTCCATACCACACTCTCGTAAAAACGCGGTTCTCATTAATACTGAACTTACCTGCTGGTTTTTCCTTCAATAGACAAACTTAATTGCAATGCAAGAGAGAAATCTGGGTGATGACAGCTTTCCTATGAGCAAAGGAAGCAGATGTTTCCCTCTGTCACGCAAATTATTGGGACAACGCACAACATATCCTGTTCTAGGTCAAGAGCAACGCGTGTGCACGTGCCTCACCTCTTCTAAATAGGCCTTTCAAAGCCGTGCCAGAGTTTCATATTGCAAAAAGATCACAGCATATTCACGAAGTAAATGATGATGAAGGAGCTTGCTCCAGAGGTTAAATCCGGTAGACTGTGATGGCTTTTTGACCTTCGCCGGGTGCCACGTGAAGACTGTGAGTGCCTGTCATTAACCGCCGTTCTTATTCAGCGCCGCCAACGTCATTCTTCGTCTTCTTCGAAATACCGATGCCTTCGTCATCAACCACCATGGTGTGACTCATGACGTTGAGGGCGATGACTGCCTGCAAAGGATCTTCGAGGTTCGTAACCTCAGGTGCCGGTTCGATCTCGTCGTCTTCGGCCACGTCATCACCGCCTCCGTTTTTTTTTTCGAAACGCACGATGCGGCTACAGTCGATGTTGATCTTGAGTTTTAGCCATGCATGTACGTGGCGTTTCTTGATGAGACCCTTCTTGTAGGAAGGCTTATTAATGAGCCGGCGCTTGAGGTGAACGTCGAAGGCTGCGTCGTCGGGGACGTTCCGCGGCAGGCACTGCACGGGGTTGGGGACGTTGATCGGAACGTTGACCACTTGCCCCTTAATGCCGTACTGGCCGCCGCCGTGAGTCAAACGCCTGATACTCGTAAAGGGTAGACGAGGAGCGATCAGGCGTTCTTCCACTGGGTTGAGCGCGGCCAGGTGATCAGGCTTGGGAGGGTAGCGATACCCGTGCCTGACGCTCATCGAGGGACCTTCCGGCAACCAAAAAGTCATTCCAAGTGGAGCACACTTTGTACTCACTGTAGTCAGTTGATGACGTGGCGTCAAACTCCCGCTGCAGAACGGCGATGGCGTTGGCACGCCATCACCACTGCCATCGCTGCGCCTCTAGCGGGAGCAATGAGAACTAGCGTACACGGCAGGAGGGACGAGAGACTACCCCCCCAGCAAAAGGAGCCAGCTCCTAAACAGAGTGATGGTTGATCTGCCTTTCACCGGGGCTTTTCTTATTGAGACAGTGAAACGCCTCCACGTACAAGTAGATGGGGCTCTGTTGAGTGTTAAAGCGGCCCTGCAACACTTTCTGAGCATGGTCAGAAAATCCTGCTGATCTGTAGTCGAGGCTCCGGAGAACACGCGAGCCAAATATTATAGCGCAGCACGCGGCCTGGAATGTACAATAAATTATCAAAGTCAGCTAAAAATTCTTTTTCTCTACTCTTGAAAAATGATGCTACATACTCAAAAATCACTGCGTCACAGGCCCAAGCATCGCCATTGGCTGATTTGAGTATGGCTCGCTCGTAGGAACTGTGCGTATTGAACAAATACGCACGGTCTCTATTAAAGGAACAATGGCATCAACTTAACGTACGCCGTGTTTTCTGCGTCCACGTGTAGTTATCAGCCCACTTGTAACGATTCGCAACCGATAATGCAAAGAAGAGACTAAAGGGAAGCAAGGCCAGTATCAAGCGCGATTCAAAACGGGTACAAAGCCCGCCTATTGGCAGCTCTGGCAGTGCTGCCACACGGTCACGTCCCGCGGTCACGTCCCGAGAGGGCCCCACATGATCTCGTGGCCACACAAAATGGTGACTCGGGTCCCCGCTGACATTTCGTCTGCCAGGTGCGCACGTGTAGTCAAGACTTCGTTACTACCATCGTCGTCGCCACCATCATCAGGGTCAACAAGTCATGAAGAAAACACTGAAGAATTGGCAATCGCTGCGATTCGCGACGTCGCGAATCATTTTCGCTCCGATCCTCTCCGCAGAAGCGATTCTGAATTCGACGCCGGTCCGAGCAGCGATGAGGACGCACCTGGAGACGCACGCTTAGGTCGTGCTGGCTGCTAATAACACAGAACAGGAACAAACGTGGACCGGACATGGGCCCGTTCCACAAAAATGAGCAGTCCGGTTGCTAAAAACAACAAATGATTTTTAATGAGATAGCAATTAGATGGACACTCTCGGCTGGTTTTCGCCGTCAGCGTCTGCGTCGCCGTCGCCGTTGCCATCATGGCCCATGTATGTATACTTATCTATATATTTATAAAAGCCGCAAAGAAAAAATAATTCAGACAAAAAGTCACAGTTTCACCGCTAAGGGTGAATCAATGAATGCTATAGCAACAAATTGTAATGTTATACGAAGTGAGGCTGGCAGCTAACTCTTCTGGATCCGGTCTCACACAACTTTACAAAACGCTGGTTTAAGAGAATACGGCCGCTCCAGGGACTCTTCACGCATTCTCTTCGCGTTGAGAGCGCAGCAAGAAGGGTTTACCGGAGATAGCGAGATAACGAGCGCGCCAGCGACGACCACGCTCGTAAAATGAAGGTCGCTCGAGGACCCCCCTCCCCCCCCCCCCCCCACCCTGTCGCATTCTGGCACGCTCGCGAGAGACGTGCGAGGCGCTTCCTCTCTGCTTGATCATTGGACGGCTGGTCTAACATGCGGGGGGGGTCTTATCGCGTGGTCCTCGGAGCGACGGAGATGGGCCGGCTCGTTTGATCACCGCTTCAGCCACGTTCGTCGCTCCCGCTCGCGCGCTATTACCCGCGGGTAGAACCTACAATGCGCCGGGGGATCTTATCAATTTGGACTTCATACGCGACTGACGGCGACGGCGACGGCAAAACACGTCGAGAGTGTCCATGTAATTGCTATCGCAATAAAATGTTTCCGGTGCGCGGTATCGAACGAGGGACCTCTTGCTCTGCAGTGCGCGGCGCTAACCGCTGACCCAAAAAATCGCACGTCCTTCAACGTTCAAACGGCGAGCTATTTATATACAGCGTGTTTTCAGCGTGTTTTCAGCATTACCAGCGAGATGGCGCAAAGGGCGCACTCGGCGGGGCTTTATCTCGGCGCCCCGCTCGTCGCGACGCGCGCTGTCAGGCGCTCCTCTCCGGCGCGTACTGTGCCCCGGGGGGTGGGGGGGGGGGATAGACGCCCGCGCACGCGCGCGCTTATCTCGCGCTGGGGGGAGAATAGTACGTATTGTGCTTTCGCCTGAACGATTGCGTTGTAGTTACCGAGCGCACGAAGGTCCCTTCGCTCGCTGCAGTCCCCCCCGTTTGCGAAAAGAGCACGCTTTTCAAACACAGCGAAGTAACAACTGTGACACTTGTTAGTTTGCGCTCGTCTGTAGCTGTGAGTACGTTTCGTGCGTCATTTTTGTTTGAGCAGCGCGTGAAGTGTCGAGCTGTGAAAGTTGTTAGTTCGCTCTCGTCCTGTGCGTGTTGTTTCCGTGCGTCATGCGTGCGTGAGCAGGGCGCTCCACGTTTCGACCTGCTTGCCATTCGTCGCTTGACATTCCAATTTGTTGCTATCGCATTCATTGCTTCGCCTTGTGGTGGAACTATGACTTTTTCAACTATTTATTAAAGCTGAAATACGTCCACATTTCTCAGAACGCCATTCGCGTCTGCCGATTCTTCCATTATGATGGGCATTGCGACAGACACGGTGCTGAACGCCCCGTTCAGCTTTCGTACGCTGTTCGCCCTCGAAATAAAATAGGTTTGACGTAAGGAACGCAGTTCATACTTGGTTGGCTAAAAAAGTCGCAGTTTCGCCACTAGGGCGAAGCATTGAATGCGATAGGAAGAAATTAGTTTGTCACACGAAGAACGACAAGCAGCTCGATAGTTGCAACGCACCGCTGCAGCACAAAGAAGGACGCTCGAAAAGGACAGGACAAGCGTGAACTGTCACAGTTGTTACATGTTTGTATTTGAGCAACGCGCTGCGAATGTCCACAATGCAGAAGCCGACGCTGTTGTTGTTGTTGCCTCTGACATGGCTCATACCCATTCAGGGGGGATTCGCCAAGGATTGATTATTGATTATAGGCGTTTTTAGCTGACCGTATTTCGCCTCCCGCTCCGCTCAGCCAGCCGGTGGTGGGGCCACTGCGCATGCGCCAGACGGTCAGCGCTGAGCGTGTGACCGGACCGTCACCGCCGGCAGCCTGCAGCGAGCGAGCGGTCACGTGACAGGAGGAGAAACAACCAAAATGGCAGCCTCTTGTGCCGCGAGTCCGTGTTGCTCGGAAAACGTAGCGGTTGTTCGGCCAACACGCAAGCCCCGACGGAACTTCAGGATACACGAGGATTCGTGCCTTCTCAGAGAAGTCGTCGCAGCCAATCCTTTTGAATATCCGCGCATGTGGGATGACGTTTTACGAAACGTCATTGCAGCGATACATCGGGAGCTGACACTTCGGGCAATAAAGGAGCGTCTCGAGCTTCTTCTTTGGTACTTCCCTACAACAGGACTCCGCAAACCTTTGCAAGTAAGTGATTTCATGTGCAATAGCCACAGTTTCGTTTGTAACAGCAGCCACTCTCCCGCCTATTCAGAAACGCTCCTAAACTTGACTTTCCACAAGGCAACGCGCTGAACGCGCTGCCTCAACGCCGTGCGTTTGAAACGCGTTTGTGCTGCCTCGAGGGTGGTGGCGCTTGTGAATAAATGGGAGAGTGGCTGCTGTTAAAAACGAAATTGTGACTATTGCACATGAAATCAGTTACTTGCGAAGGTTCTCGGAGTCCTGTGACAAAAACAATTAAGAAAAGCCAAGGCGACAAAAACAAATTAAGAAAAGGCTCACGCGTCGAGCACTCGCAAGCATAACGCCAAAATAAATAAATTCATGCTGTTTTAAAGCATAATTTTCTTTCTTGCTGTAAGGTAAGTACAACTTTTAATTTTACTTTTCAATATACTTATGACTTCATGCACTCATGGCGTCGCACTTGACTTGACCGAAAGACGCTTGGCTAAAACCAACAACGCACGTTGCGCTCTGGTAACGTTGAGCGTTTGAGCGGAACGGGAACGGACCGCAGAATCGGTCAGCTAAAAGCGCCTAATATGACTTTTCGACGCTGTTTGATACGTCTTTTTCTTTTAAACTGCGGCACGTGGAATGACCCCTCTGCGTTTCCTGCCACGCGGTGGTGTGAGACTCCAAGTGTGCCCGGTGTTCTTTTTTTTTCCTTCTACATCATGAGTGGTACAGAAGGGAGCCACTTTTTCGTGCGCATCTCAAGGGCAGTTTTCAATTTGAAAGAAACTGTAAAAGCGTTCCGTGATAGAAACACGCTCAAGCTGTTCCGAGATCTGCGTACCGCGAGCGGGAAATGGTGCATATGAATAGCTCGCCGTTATATCGCTGGCACGAGCATGGCGTGTGGCTGTGTAGGCTAGCGCAGCAGGCTGCGGAGCGAAGGGTCGCTGGTTCGAGTCTCCGGTCAGGTGGTTCGGAAAATTTTTCTACTCATTTATTTTTTCTTTATGCCTTTTTATATATCCACATACATATACATATCCCGGACATGACGGCGTCGGCAGACGGCGACGGTGACGGCGAAAATCAGCCGACAGTGCCCATATAATTGCTATCGCAATAAAACTTTGCGTGCCAAGCTATCGAGTGAAGGCCGCATCTCGAGCTTGAAATTTTATGTCACTGCTCCTTTAATTCCTGTTTCCGATTTTCTGTGCTTCTGGGTGTCTCAGCAAGAATTTTGTGTTGATATATATAAAGGCTAATGTGCACGCTGTGTCATTTGCAGTATTTCAGGTCGAAGTCGACAAGGTCGGCAAGTGAAAGACGTTCATATTCTTACGCGGTGGTTACGTATGTACAAGATGTATTTACTGGGAAAAACAAGTACGTTGCGGCTCAAAAGGACGTCGACGAGGGGAACGAGAACATATTAACCATCGGGAACCTGCGGCTGTGCGGTCAAAACGACGTAGGTCGCGTGGCCTGTGAACTTTTGACCCCCCCCCCCCCCTCCCCCCCCCCCCCCCCCCCCTGTACCTTGCCTTTTCATTTTTCCGGGTATAGGTTCGCCCAAACACATAGTTTATTCTTGAACAAGCCGACTGCTGCCTTCGTTCACGTCACGATCCTGTGGCAATATACACGAGCACCACAGATTGTAACTTGTCCTAGCTATAGATGCGTGAGGCAGCTGTCTCAGCTGGCACCAGGCCACGGTGGCTAGTAGCAGCTAACCCCGGTGGTTTAGTGATTACGGCGCTCGACATTGGGCTTGAAGTTCGCGGGATGGTATCCCGTTCGCGGCGAAATTTTTTTGATGGAGGCGGAATTCTAGATATCTGTGTACTCATGTGCACGTTGAAGAACACCAGATGGTCAAACTTTCTGGACCTCTCCACTACGGCGTCTCTCATAATCATCCTATCTGGTTTTGGGACATCAAACCCCAACAATTATTAGTATTATTATTACCAACAAAGTCCTCACCCATTGTGCCAATTATTAGACAGTCTTTATCGTTAAAAAGACAACCCGCTTATTCCTCTCTGCACAGCAGACATTTATTTACAAGGGAAAAAGTGAAAGAAACAAGAGCAAATCTTTGCGATATTGCATTAGCACACGTAGAGGCGATTCTCCACTCCGTGTCCGTAATGGACCTTTCCAGAAATCGCAGCGCCGCACCTTCCCCTGGTAGATCGGCGCTGGGGCATTTTGGGAGAGCCGAGCGCCGGGCGGGCGTAGCAGACGCTTTCCCGCTTTCGCCTGCTTTGTCGCGCGCTGTGAGTGGTTTTGGGTGGTGTGAGGTGCTGCTGTTATGAAGAAACAGTACTTATGAGCACTCCGACTTTCATGCACGCAAACTGGACTGCGTTGTTGGTCACAAATAGCCAGAAACATCACTGAACATGCCGAAGAAGGAGGAAAGCAGCGGACAAACCCGCTTTGTTTTTGAATGGTATAGCACGCTAGAGACACCAAACGTTTCGTTTCATCGCTCGGCGCTACTTCAGGATTTGCATTTTCGTGCGTGCTGCAGATAGGTTTGATCTTTGTTAAGATGTTTTTGTACTCATTCACTGTGATTACGAGGCTGTGAGTCTGTACCCAGATACTGAGTGCTATTAGCACCATGAAAGTGCTCATGCTGCATAATTTTTAGATGCGAAGCATCTTATGCTCAGGGCTATGTCCGTCCCTCCCGCGTCCGGCGTCCCGCGTCCGGCCACTTTCATGAAGTAGGGAAGCAACCATTATGCGAACCAGAACCCAGATACTGAGTGCTTATTAGCACCATGAAAGTGCTCATGCTGCATAATTTTTAGATGCGAAGCATCTTATGCTCAGGGCTATGTCCGTCCCTCCCGCGTCCGGCGTCCCGCGTCCGGCCACTTTCATGAAGTAGGGAAGCAACCATTATGCGAACCAGAACACTGTAGTAATATGAAGGCCGTCAACTACTACCACAGTCATCTCCCTTTCCCTTTTCCCCCAGTGTAGGGTAGCCAACCGGACTGCTGTCTGGTTAACCTCCCTGCCTTCTCCCTTTTGTATTCCTTCCTTCCTTCCTTCAGACTCATGGCCGAGAGCACAGAGAGGCTGCTTAGCAATAGCTAGGCAGATGGTGTATGTCACCCAGGTTGACCCCATTCCTTGATCTTGCTTGCATGTGTTTGGAGGGGGCTTAGCCGTCCCTTCTTCCCACGTCCTGCGTCCCGCACCACCACAGCGCATGCGCGTCCCCTCCCCCTCTCTCGTTTCCTATTCTCACTCCCTTTCTCTCCTCTAGGAATCCTCTACTCTACGGAGCGGCCCCCCGCGTCCCACACCCCCCACAGTGCATGCGCGTCCCCTCCCCCCTATCCTCTCCTACGCTCACCCCATTTCTCTACTCTAGGAATCATCTACTATACGGAGCGGCGCCCGCGTCCCACATCCCTGAGTGCTTCCACATCCCTGAGTGCTCCACATCCCCACAGCGCATGCGCGTCCTCTCCCCCCTCTCCTCTAGGAATCCTCTACTCTACGG
Source organism: Rhipicephalus appendiculatus (assembly GCA_030522465.1). Lineage (NCBI taxonomy): Eukaryota > Metazoa > Arthropoda > Arachnida > Ixodida > Ixodidae > Rhipicephalus > Rhipicephalus appendiculatus. Next base: position 9,608 of record JALIZH010003887.1, on the reverse strand, counting down.
AGCGGCTCCGGCGTCCCACATCCCCACAGCCCATGCCCGTCCTCTCCCCCCCTCTGTCCTCTAGGAATCCTCTACTCTACGGAGCGGCTCCCGCGTCCCACACCCCACAGCACATACACGTCCCCTCCCCCCTCTTTCTCCTCTCCTACGGTCCCTCCCGTCCTCTCCTCTAGAAATCCTCTACAGAGCGGCTCGCACGACAGGTGGTGCGACAGCTGCATACTCCGCTTGGGGGCGCCACGGTAGTTCCGCGGTATGAAAATGACGGAGCGCGCGCCTCATTCTCTCTCCTGTGCAGCGCCGCGATGAGCGCCCGGACCGCTGCCGTGAAACGAGAGCGGCGACGTTTCTCCCGCTCAAGCAAATTATCTCCCCGCTGCTTCGCATCCACACATGGTTCCCTTTAGCGGGAGATGGGGAAGTTTCTTTTTAGGGGCGAAGCTCCTCTTAGTCTAACCTTGTCCCGCGTCAGGCGTAACCGGCAGTATCTCGTGATAATGATGACGATGACGCTGATGACCATGAAGAATAAGCGCGTTCCAGACCACCTCTAGTTCCCATCGTGTGCACCGAGGAAGCAGAGCGTCCCGCAGGTGGTGTGGCCAACTATGTCAAGCAGAACACTGTAGTACAATAAGGCCGTCCACCACCACTACAGTCACTAGAGTCATGGCCGAGAGCACAGAGGGGCAGCTTAGCAATGGCTAGGCAGGTGGTGTCTGTCGCCCAGGTTGGCTCCATTCCTTGATCTTGCTTGGATGTGCTTGCGGGGGCTTAGTCCATCCCTCCTTTCCGCGTCCTACACCCCTCCAGAGCATGCGTGTCCCCTCCCCCTCATGGTGAAACAAGCGCGAAATGTACGAAGACTTTAGAAAGGACACAGGACGGAGCGCTTACTAGCAACTGAAAAGTTTTATTACGGAAAGAACGTTCTTATAGGCATCACATGAATACACGTCACCACCAAACTACCCTTACTATCACGAATAGTAAAACAACAAAAGACCGCTACGATAACCGATTGCATACAACAACAGGACGGAGCGCTAGTAAGCGCTCCGTCCTGTTACCTTTCTAAAGTCTTCGTACATTTCGCGCTTGTTTCACCAGGAACCTTTACCAACATTCCCAACTGGCAGTCCCCCCTCCCCCTCTCTCTCCTCTCCAACGCTCACCCCCTTTCTCTCCTCTAGGAATCCTCTACTGTACGGAGCGGCGCGCGTGTCCCCTCTCTCTCCCTCTCCTACTTTAACCCCATTTCTCTCCTCTAGGAATCCTCTACTCTACGGAGCGGCGCCCGCGTTCCACATCCCCACAGCGGATGTGCGTCCTCTTCTCCTCTACGCTCATCCCCTCTAGGAATCCTCTACGGAGCCATATAAGAACCCCTATCCCTCAACTTCACCGACCGTAAAGCCGTTATAATGAAGGGGGGACCGGAAGCCACGTCTAGCTACCATTTACGAATAAATAAAATTTCTATTATATATACACACAGTGTTTTTCACGTCTTTGATGATGTACTGGACGAAAATTCACGGAAGATTCAAGGTTTACCGATGAACCTCCAGAGCTTCTCCCACTCATCATCATTCACTCCGTGGATATGCTGTGATTTTTAGATGCGAAGCATCTTATGCTCGGGGCTATGTCCGTCCCTCCCGCGTCCGTCCCGCGTCCCGCGTCCGGCCACTTTCATGAAGTAGGGAAGGACCTACTATGCGAACCAGAACACTGTAGTACAATATAAGGCCGTCAACCACCACTACAGTCACCAGACTCATGGCCGAGAGCACAGAGAGGCAGGTAGTGCGTGTCGCCCAGGTTGACTCCAGTCCTTGATCTTGCTTGCATGTCTTTGGGGGGGGAGGGACTTAGTCCATCCCTCCTTCCCGCGTCCCACACCACCACAGCGCATGCGCGTCTCCTCCCCCCTCTCTCTCTTCTCTCCTACGCTCATCCCCTTTCTCTCCTCTAGGAATACTCTACTCCACGGAGCGGCGCCCGTGTCCTACACCCCCCACAGCGCATGCACGTCCCCTCTCTCTCCCTCTCCTAAGCTCACCCCTTTCTCTCCTCTAGGAATCCTCTGCTCTACGGAGCGTCCC
>JALIZH010003887.1:0-2500 GCA_030522465.1 Rhipicephalus appendiculatus | reverse complement strand
AAATTCGTCAGGAAATAAACTCCAATACTGAGGTATTCAATCAATACTTGGAAAAGTGCTTCAGGACCCCTTTAATTGCATAGTACTTCTGGGCGCACCAAAATCTCGTTTACCCTATCTCTCGCTCTATCCGCCTCGTGCGCTGCTGCTTTGAGCTGTACAGGTGGCGCCACCAACGGCGAACGGTGGCGAAACTCGGCCGACGCGGCAACGCGCGGCTCATAGGCGCCTTGCGCAAAGCGCCCGCTACTAACCGTTTCTTCTTTTTATTCAATTTACATTCTGGTTTGATATTTGCACTGCCGACGCTGCTCCACTAGACAGCCGTGACGTTTGTTACATCGATTGTTCTATGTTATTTGTTTGAAAATGACAGGCCCGTTGATTATTGCTGTGCACGTGCGTGATGCAATAAATGCGTTGCTAACGTGCATGCGTTGAAGTTGTTCGCGTGATCTGCTAACACAGACGAAATAAAAAACTGTTGCAACATAAAACAGGCTTCTTGTTTTATTGAACACTAACCAGCACAACAACAATGTACATCGCGGTTGTATGCATGCTTAGGAAACGCATAAAAAGACACACGTTTTCATCTTTGCACAGCACTTAACTATACGGCCAAAAAAAAAACGGTTAGCTAACTTGACGTTGTAACAGGCGCCACACAGCTGCATAATAATGTGTAATCATTCGCACTGTTTTTTTTTTGTATTATTATTTCACAGACCGTACAAAAAATTGAGGAACTTCGAACTGCATTACAACCACATATTTCTGAAAATCTAATCACTTTCACCGTCGAAGCCACGATCCTCTATCACATGTGCTTTAAATTACGCAGAAGATTACTCAGGTTTATATAGGAAATGCGCACGCGCGGCATTACTCAGATTTATATAGGAAATGTGTACGCGTGTAGCTAGATTCTCGTATTCTAGATTCTCTTTTGGTACGTGAAACTCCACATAAAATGCAATTCTAGAAGTAATGTTCGTGGACTAGCGAGCATAAAGAAGGACGACTACTTACAGCCTCACTTACCTTTGTAAAAACTGTATTCCAACTGCAATTCAATATTAACCGACGCAACAGAACAACCCACTTGCTACCACACAGTGCTATGAAGCAGACGCGCGAAGCCAGGCGTGGTGTTTCAACCACGGTGGTGGTTTCAACTGTAGCACAATCGTGCGCGTACAGTAACGTCGTAAAGGTTGCCGTCATATCAGCGGTTCCCACGATGTAGCACCTGTTCCCCTTCTCGGGTCATCAAACCACTGCTACGCCGAAAACTACAATCGTAATTGACTGTCAAAGAAAAACGCCGTCTTGTAGGAGGCCATCTTGTACAGCCAACGAACAAAAGTGCACGACTGAAGGATCTGAAGCATTCCCGTTGATGCGATGGCAGCTGAGAGAAATCAGGGCTGACCGTCCGACGTGTGGCCACCACCATTACACAATTTTAACTTCGCAACATCCAAGAAAGACACGACGGAAGCGACGAGCCGACGAGCCCACCCGGTCATGTTCGGTGCGCTGGTGACCGCACAGCGCGCGCTCCCACGGCAACGGAAAGAAATAAAAAAAGGGGGAGAGAGGAGTTGACTTGAAGGAAACGAAGGCGGTGGAAGCGAGGTGGTGTCTAGTCGTCGCTGTGAAATATTTTCGAGAGATGGCGCTCGTTTGTTTTTGCACAACGGATGCGCAAACTTCATTCAAAATGCATTGGATCCTATGGCGGTTTGCATGGGGGTGCGACCGAGTTTGCCGAGCGGTGGCGCCACCATACCGGTGCACGAGGCGGATAGCCTCACATGCCCTCTCAATCAATCAATCAATCAATCAATCAATCAATCAATCAATCAATCAATCAATCAATCAATCAATCAATCAATCAATATTTATTAGTAGCGTCAAAAATGTAGTACATTGCAGGTGAATATGCAGGAGGAGGTCCCAAGGTTACAAACCGCTGGCGGGACCTCCTAGTGTTAACTTCAATGGTTGCGATATGGGAAAAAACTTATTTAGGTCGGTCAGGTGAACTGCTTGTACAGTGAAGCGGGCCGCTGGAACAAGTTATGAAGGAATAAGAGCGTTTTTTTAAGTGTTCCAATTAACAAGGATATTACTGAATGTTCAGGTTAGCACTTAGCGAATTATATATATACAAAGCAACTCCACGAAATTAACGAAATGCAGAAGTTATACATTGAATAAACCCTTTTTAAATTTTCCCTTAAAAACATGTACGTCCATTATATTTTTCAAATCACGTGATAGCGAATTCCACAATGAAATTGATGAACAAACAATGCTAATTTTTTCCATAATTCGTGCGAACTTTAGGTAACAAAAGGTTATTAGAGACCGCGAATCTGGTTTTATTGAGATTACACCAACAAACCAGCAGGAAATATGTCGATGATGAGGGTGCCCGGTTAAAAACCTTAAAAAACAAAAAACACACATTATAAACATACAATTCGGAGAC
>JALIZH010003884.1:0-32559 GCA_030522465.1 Rhipicephalus appendiculatus | reverse complement strand
CTATCACGAGGCGGTTTTATGTGTGCATCGAAAGTCATCTCTGCGAGAGCCGGGATTGGTCCGATTCTGGAAAAGAACGCCCCGAGGCTGCAGCGTTTATCTCGCTGACTGAAGTCAGCGCCGGGGTCACTGAAAGCAGCCGCATTATTTGCATAAACTGCCTCCGGAAAACGATGTATCCAGGCACCCACCACTCCCTTCTGGTTCGGCGTGTCGTATAGTACGGATATATATTGCGCCCTGGCGATGGGTCTCCGCAATCGTGACGCTCTCGCGAACCGGTGCGACGCGGAATTGGAAGCTATAGGCATGAATGGAATGGGTGGTCAAGGCAGTGGCTGGCCGGAGTATAGCTAGTACGCGTGTACTCAACCCTCTTTATTATGATGGCTGTAGGGCTTAAATCTATGGGGGTTCGGGCGGCAGACGCCATTGGAAGTTCCTCGCAATGCTTGAGTGATGAAGCTCAGATTTATTAAGATACCGTAAAATGAGGTTACTTTGTGACTGCAGGGGTTACTTAGTGACACGCGCTCGGTTTTCTGTACTTTAAATCTCGCGCCACGACCAGGCGCCGCCGAAAAACTATAAGCCACCCAACAAGCTCGCCTGACATCCCGTGCCACTTAGCAACAGCCGGTCAATGTTCCCACGCTCCGGAGCCACTCTAGACGCTGACATGTTCAATGGTGTTTTAGCCCGCATTGTTGACGCACCGTAAACTTTGTGCGCTCGACCCGTCCGCACGAGAAAAACAGCGAAAACAGGTATGTACTTGTGATTGTTAATATGTAGGCTAAAATAAACTGTAATATAAGTTTAATCAAGTCACGTCTGTTGAAGTTTATAGAAAGGAAACTGAAATGTTGATACTTCACGGGGTAACTTTGTGACACGCCAATTGTAACAAAGTTACCCCACTCTGTTTTAGATGCGAAGCATCTTATGGCGAGGGCGTTGTCCGTCCCTCCCTCCCGCGTCCGGTCACTTTCATGAAGTAGGGAAGCACCCACTATGCGAACCAGAACACTGTAGTACAATAAGGCCGTCAACCACCGCCACAGTCACCAGAGTCATGGCTGAGAGCACAGAGTGGCTGCTTAGCAATGGCTAGGCAGGTGGTGGGTGCAAGCAAAGAATAACACGCACTACCGGTGGTGTCTGTCGCTCAGGTTGACTCCATTCTTTCATCTTGCTTGCATGTGCTTACGGGGGGCTTTGTCCGTCCCTCCTTCCCGCGTCCCGCACCCCCACAGCGCATGCGCGTCGCCTCCCCCCTCTCTCTCTCCTCTCCCCCCTTTCTCTCCTCTAGGAATCCTCTACTTTACAGAGCGGCGCGCACGACAGGTGGCGCGACAGCTGCATACTCTGCTGGGGACGCCACAGTAGATCCGCGGTATGAAAATGACGGAGCGCGCACGCCTCATTCTCTCTCCTGTGCAGCGCCGCGAGGAGCGCCGGGCCGCGAAACGGGAACCGCGTCTCCGCGCTGCTTCGCATCCACACATGGTTCCCTTTAGCGGGAGATGGGGAAGTTTTTTTCCCAATTATATTCAGCCAAAGACAACATTGTCACAAAGTTGCCCCACACGACGGGGCAACCTTGTGACAACTTTTAACCTGAATATAGCCGTTTGTATTAAAATGCGGATTTGTAGAACGTACTGTCGTGTGAGGGAATGTTTCAGCAACGTTATGCCACTATTTATTCGCCTTTATGTTGATAATTGTTCAGCGAGAGAATGAAAACGTACGAAATCTGTCACAAAGTAACCTCATTTTACGGTACATAGAGAGATAGCAAATGAGGGAAAGCCTCAAAGGGCAACCAACCAAGCAGCCAGTTCGCTATCTTACACTGTAGGGAAAGAGGTGAAGGCTAGAAAGAGCAAAAGAGAGAGAGAACGTCAGCAGTGCACGGGATCAGTAGGACGGACAGGTGGAGTACAATTATAGACTGCACTCTAAAACTTTTCACGCGTAGTAAGCGTGAAACGCGCTCCTCGGCGTCGTAAAATACGTTTTGAGCACCATTTGCTCAAAATATGCGTGGTTTTCCTCCGCCCAAGCGTGACGCCGGTCGAGGAAACGTGCATTTGCTTTATTTTACGCGTGATGGGGGGATTTTATGCGTGAGAACCGGAAAACTCACGCTGAGCAAAAGTCCGCGCCGCGGATCGCATTTCTCCTCGTCACGCGTATATATATCCTGATACAATCGCCAAGGCAGCCGTGCAACGTCGCCGTTACGCGCTTCTGATTGGCTGCTGTGACTTGTGCCTCCTTTCATTTATTTTTGTTTTCAACGCGAGCGCTTTGAAAGGTGGCGCTCGCTTCAGTATATAGTTTTGGCGGGAAACGGGGTTAGAGCCGTTGGAGCCATTGACTCAGCAGGTACATTGTGCGTCGTCTCTGCCAGGTGTCTGCTTGGCCTTCGAGTGTATACTGTGCGGTGGGCTCGCTTTGTGTGGTTGAGAAAAGTGGTGAAGAAGGAACAGCTTCATGAATAACTTGACTTTGATTGACCTGCGTGGTGTGCAACGCGGTAGATGCAAGAACACCGAATGCGACTGCCCGGAATCCTCGCGCGACACGGCGCCACTCTCTGCCAACTGCGTAATATTGGCACTGGCCTGCCATTCACGGCCGCTTGGAATACCTGGGTAAGCAAATTAATTTGAAATGTCTTGGCTCATTATATATTTTGCATCTATTTTCCGATCAGTGACGTTCTTGGCGTATTCTGTAGACCTTCCTATTGATCTCCGAACTTCATATTAATGTCAAGCCAAGTTCTCTGCGTACAATACTCACGGATTGAAACGCGACAACTTAGGGCTAAGTAATTCACGTACTTCCGTTTCTAACATCTCGATTTCCTGTCATAGCGGCGTATTTCGACTCGAATGCTTACATCAAATCCAGCATTATCTTTAGATGCCGGATTCTTAGCGACATGACATGGTTACCTTGAGTAATTGCTCATGGAAGCCGTTGAAGTGAAGAAAGTGATGTCGCTTTTCAGTCCGAGAGTACTGTAGTTTCTGTTTCACTCGCGTCGTGTGATCGACGGGGAACGATGACAAGAAGGAAGGAGAGTTGCTCTCGTTGCCGTGGCTGTGAGCCGTTTCTCCTTCGCCGCCGGGTTTCCAACGGTCTCCGCGTCTGGCGCTCGAAAGCTTTGGCTAGTTTGGCTAGTCGGCGCCAAATCAGCCAAATTTCACGGCTACGTTGCGGTTCGCGGCGGTGGCCGTTTTCGGGCGAGGAGGCGCAACGCCAGTAAAGGGGCCGGCTGGCGCCTCGCGCGGTGAGTGAACAGCGCCTGCTTCCTTCGTGCTCCGCAAAGCGCCTCGAAAATGGCGAAAAATATATTGTATACTGTAAATTCACAAAGTCGATGCGTACATTACGAAGCGTTAAAATTGTGCTACATCCTATAAAACACAACCGCGTTAAGGCCACAATAAAATTGTCTGTTTGTGCTGCACATCTCGACTGAAGTTCGCTTGTTGTATCTGCGTGCGCAACACATGAGTCTATAACTATTATATGGAAGCCGCTATTGCCAAGAGATCGTTCTGGGTACAGACGAGATATTTATGTCGCAATCTAACATTATATGGTAAGAAACAATTGCGTCACCTTCAGGAACTTCAGGCTGCTGGGTGAAGTCTCAGTTTTGTGCAGTTATTATGTGTTTTACCGTGAGGAAGCATCAATACTTTACCGTACGGTGCAGTACGTTGAGCCAGTGCTTCTGCGGGCGGTAATGTTAGCTGTCGTGGCAGCAAGGATGGAGCTCTGTTGCGGTCATGTCGTGATCTTAGAACAAACATATACGGAATTACAGAAAGGCTGTTTTTTCTTAGCGGCTCAAGCACAACAAACGTATTAAAATAGTCAATTCGGACGTACAACTTTCACTGTAAAAGCACAAAATTGTCGCGAATACAAAAAGTGCTTTGTATGGTACTCAGTTGTGTAGTTAATAGCTCATCTTTTGAATGCGGTTTCTGAAATTAGCAGCGAATGCTTTATTGGTACAGCGAAATGCCGTCACTGTGATCCCCGTTTCACGGTTCTTTTTTATTTTTACCGCGCTGAGTGCATGTTCTGTCGATATGTGCATCTAAATACCACAAATTTTTAATTGAGATTCTCTGGGCGACCGTTCTTGCGATAGTAACCACGTTTTTGTTTTTTCTGGAATGTCATTATCTTTTATTTAATACAATTTTTTTTTAAATTTATGCTGAAATAGATCGCCGGTGTACACCTTATACTTGACTTTACGACTTCAAAACTCGTTTTTACTGTTCTTGCTGGCCCCCAATGCCCGTATAACTAAACCAACAAAAAGCCACGAAGTTTTGCTGATTGTGCGCTGTATTCTGTGTTCGTGAAGTTTAATTCCACGTCTTCTCTTTCAGCTTGCCTTCGAAAGTAAATTGAGATTTTCAAGAACGGTCGAGGAGAATGTCAGACGCCTAAGGAAAATTCTACCTGCAGTGGTAACACTGGCATCCTTAGCGAACCCATCGTACAGAGAGGTCGACGTGTACTTGCGGTCAAGGCTCGCGAAAATGGCCCTAATTTCAGAGGTGAGTGAAATATTTTGTAAGACCCAAGTTTCAGAGACAATTCAAAACATCTTTATTCTTCTAACACTACTCAGTTTTTGAGCCGGGTATGAGGAGATTGAATGCCGCAATCGCAATGTGAGCTTTGCCGACAAAATCATTTTCATGAATTTGTAGTTCTGTACGAAGTGAAATTTTACAGCTGTCCATTCCATCAGGTACCAATTTAATTTCTCTTTTTTTTATCTTTGCCAGGGTTTCATCCGAAGACATTGTTGGCCGTGCATTGTGTGGGGTGACGGGAACGAGCTGGCATGCGGCAAAGAGCCCAGCGAAATCCTGAAGCTGGAACCAGACACGTCGCTGGAAAAAAGCATTGGTGCTTTGTTTGCGTGTTTACTACGTAAAGGACCTTGCGTATCCGGCTGCTTTTGGCAGTTGCTTGGCTTCCTTCAAGCAGTCGTGAACTGTGCGGTACCGAAGAAATTCCATGGGCGGAAAAAATGGTGAAGGATTTGTTTACTAAACTACACTTCGTTTCAGTTAAGTACAGAGCACAGTTCGCGTGCCGCTCAAAGCGACATCAAAAGTTCATCTGGTGCCTATTTTATAGTTCCTGTGTGTGTTATTTTCTTGGATTGCTCTTCTATAGAGAGAAGCGTTCTTGTAAGTAAGTGAAAATAAAAAGTTTCACTCAAGTTTAAGATTCTTGTAAATGTTTCGTTCTATTTAACTCTTTATCTTTGATTTAAACTCTCAAGCCTCGGAGCACTCCGCACTAAATCCCTCCCTTAATTTTCTTAATGACCGTGTATATAAACAATCGCGCCGAAAGAATGCAGATCAGCGGCTTAATTGTGGGATTCGCCAGATGCACTTGTGCAAGATGCTTTATGAAAGTTTGTCCTGCACTGGCTTCCATGGCGTTTGGATTTGTGACTAGCGAAGTTTCAGGAACAATCCATAACGCTTTCATTCTGCCAACTCGACTCATTTTTGAACGGTCCACAACGAAGATCTAACGCCCCAATCGCAATGTAAGGCTTTTCGATCAGTGACTGGAGGGCCTTCCTAATGCTTAGTTAAGGTGTAAGAGAGGATTTTTTATTTACTTGATGCGGGATTCTCTTGTTCTATAAGATGTGTTTCTGACCGTCAGAAAGTGTTTAAAAATGAAGCTGAAAGAAGATAATCTTTGGAGTGCTTTATCTGTTATTGGTTGGCGGCTGCTTGGAGGGTAAATGTACTGGTTGCCCAGGATAAAATAGCTAATTACAAAAATCAAGTTTCAGTTATCATCCCTCACATGTGTTGACTATAGAACATTCCACTGCGACAGCACAACATGAGCTTGCTAGCTGCACCGTAAATACAGAGCGCACTGCCGATCTTGAGCTGTGTGCAGACACCCAACATGTGCCGTCGGGTACAACATGGAAAGGGTAGCCAGTGAATTAATGAAAGATTGTCTCTTATTTCTTGCTTACTGCCTGTACTATAAACCGTATTCCGTAATTATATTCCGGCTAGCAAGCTCATTTCAGGCTGTCGCAGTGTAGCATTCTATAGTTTGGACATGTGCAAGATGAAAGTGAGAGTTGATTTTCGCAATTAGCTAATTAATGCCAAGCATCAGTATATATACCGTCCAAGCCGGCGCCAAGCCCATACAGCACAACAAATATCTTCTTCCAGCTTTGATTTTAGATGATTTCTAACGGCCGGAAAGACATCTGAAGGAGCAGGAGAATGCCGCATTAAGTTAGTAAAACTCCTCTCTTACACCTTTTTCTAAGCGTGAGAAAGGTCGCCAGTCACGGCTAGCAAGCGTGGTTTGCTTAGCGTGAAAGTGCACCACGCTTAGAACAAGCGTGCAAAAAAATCGGCTCCACTCACGCTTGGCAAGCGTTATTCAACCAGCGAATCGCGCTTAGGAAGCGTGATTTTTCAGCGTGACAGCACATCACGCTTAGACCAAGCGTGCAAAAAATCCCCCCCCACTCACGCTTGCTACGCGTGAAAAGTTTTAGAGTGTGCTACTGACTTTCCTCTGAAGTAAGCGACTTCTGGCGTCCGAGTGAAGGATCGTTGACAGAGAAAGAGATAAAGAGATTATTTGCAGAAGGCTGGTAGGTTAAGCGAAAGATAAGTTTTAAGTTGGCTGCCCTACAGTGGGCAGCGGCTACTCCCCGCTGCAGTCAGGAGTAGCCATGGAGCTACCATGCAGGGGTGTACCAGAATGCTGAATTTTATTCTTTGTGAATGTAAATAAAATAACTAATCAATGCTCTTAGCTTCTATGCTAGACTCTTATGCCCTTTGCTTATTCCATCACCTTCAATTACTCTTCATCACGGAATTTCAGAACACTGAAATGTCGACTCCGTGAGGCTGGCGATGTACTCCTGTACTACTGTAATCATTGTTAAAAATATGTACTCCGACTTAACATAACAAAATATAACAAAAATTACATAGACGTTTCGCCACCTATGCGGGTTCACGAAGCCCAAAGACCGCACCCCTGCAAACGATCAAAGCGGGGTCGTTTACAAGGTGCCGTGTGGGGACTGCGACGCCACATACATCGGCGAAACTGGCAGGAAGCGGTCAACGAGGCTCAAAGAGCACAAAGGGGACGTCGCTAAAGCCACCCACGCCACGCGTTCCAAGACCGAACTGGTCGAACACTGCTGGACGACGGGGCATGCCTTCGACTTCAGTAATGCGACGACGCTGGCTCGGGAACAAAGGTGGGGGAAGAGAAAGCTGCTTGAGTCGTGGTTCATCCGTCGCGACAAGTCGGCGTGCAACAACAACCGCGGCCCCCTACCGGATGTGTACAGAGACATACGAGACTAGCAGTGGACTGGGCGACCTCCACTCATTTTGTGCCAGTGCATACTGAGGATGCCACCCGCATAGGTGGCGAAACGTCTATGTAATTTTTGTTATATTTTGTTATGTTAAGTCGGAGTACATATTTTTAATCATGAACTCACCCGGCTTTTGGAACATTTTTGCATGTAATCATTGTGCATGCACTCTAGAATTTAGATTCACCGCGTGCACTCGACACTCCCGTGTTCGATGCTCTTTACTCCTTCGCCAACGAATCTTTACGGACTTACCTTGTTTGTTTTCCTTATGTCGTTATTAAAAAGCTGTAAGACAGTGAGACAGAGCCACGCCACCTTCCGCTTGGCAGTGACTTCACAGCAAGGCTTGTGAAATAAAGGTAACTGCACAGTGATAATACACATACAATAACCAGCAAGTACAAACAAAAACAAAACAAGGCCATACTATAGTCAGATAATATTTACAATGAATAAACAAAATCCATTATCCGATACTCGTCAACAGCATAATTCAATTAACATAAAATGGATCCAAGGAAAGCATAGGGAGCATTCTTTGTAGTTTTTAACTGTGGTGTATTATTTACAACATAAATGTAAAGGAATTAAAGTGGATGAAAAATCAACTTGCCTCAGGTAAGGACCGAACCTACAACCTTCCGATAACGCGTCCAATGCTCTACCAATTGGGCAACATCGGCGGTCGCCTTCACATTCCCTCAATTGGGTATTTTTGTTTGTGCAAACCTGGCAGTGTTAACCAGTGCCACTTGTAGCCTCGACGGCAAGTGTGGAACTGTCTTTTTTTTTCCTCTTTTTTTGCGAGCTGCCGTCACATAGCATGAGATCTTTTTACGGACTGGCAGCCTGCCAATAAATCTTCGTATGCCACCTTAAGGCGTGAAGTTCGCCGGGACCACACCCGCGCTGTGAAAGAACAAAAGATGGAAAGAAAGTAGCCTATCTCCCGGACTGCTGGCATATCAGATTTTTTTTTGTTTTTTTTAAAATAATTTTTCGTTAAGTACTAAATTTTCCAGGAAATATAAAGCAAAATGGCGACAAACACCGTGGCCATTAGCTCACGTCGTACCTGTTTCTCATGCATCTCATGCATCTCAACAAAACACAGGACATGACTGGAGCATATTGCGTGGGCAGACTTGATTACGAAACCTATTTTCACAAGACTGACAATTTTTAGTAACTATAAACCTTTACACTTTAGAATTCATCGCGTCAAGACCCACGTCACAACATAAGCCCTGTTTTTCAAATTCTCTCGCTGGTCTACGGTTCAGTTTTGAAGCTTTTTTTTTTCATCTTTTTCTGGCACCTCGCTGTCATATCGGTTACTTCTAAGCAGCTCACCCACCTTTTCTACATGGCAGACTGGTTTTCTTTTTCGCACGCATATGTCACGTTAGCCGCTTTATCTCAGCACGGCAGACACACCAAGCACGTCGTCGATTGGGCAAGCCGACTGCGTATATACTGTAACAAGCATGGTCCCTGCGAGCTCGCTCTAGAGCTTAAAATCTCCATTGAACATGCGTCATATGGAGGGGTTCGAACTATCGCTGCCACTACACCTCCAGCTTCCATTAGCCACGGCACACTGTCCCCATGGGCGCGTCTCGCTGGGAACAGAGGGAGTGGGAGGGAGGGGGGAGGGAGGGGGGAGGGAGGGGGAGGGAGGAACTTTGAGCCTGGCAAACTCATCCGTCTTCCCTGAAGTATCGTCGGCTGGGAAAAGCGCAGAGCTAGCACTTCCTTAGAAAGCCAACGACTCCGTCGCCTGCCTTATTTCTGTCGCTGCTGTACCTACTCTCGACTGTTGAGATAAGCCGGGTTGGTTCTCATTTTAGTCTGGTCTTGTTCTGCTCTTCTTCCCTCCTTGCACAAGGACCCGTGACACGTTATATGTGGAGTTACTTCAAATGGGGTCATGCACAGAGCTGTCTTCGTATATTGTCCCACGAAAGCGTCCACACGCAACCATCAAATAAATGTCAGGTAACAGGATGATAATACTGAAAAACTGAAAACACTGAACGGGAAAACGACTGAGATAAAAAAAAAGGGAGATGGATTTCGCGTTTGAGTCGTCTTAGACGTATGCATGAAGGGACCGTCTTAATTTTTAATTCAGGCAAGATATTGCTGGACATGGAGCTCCCGACAAATTCTTGATATCCTGCTGTTGAACTTACCCGCTGCTCAACGCAACCAAACCAGGTGACCCTTCCACGTGGAGAAGCTCGCTTTCGAAATCCAATTTGGAACCCTTCAGGATGTATCCATGTGAGAAAGGCTGCTGTGAAAGCCCCATCCCTGGAAGGTTCGGAAGGAGCGAGGGACAGTTAGCGAGTTTGAATCGATCGAAGTTATTTTGCGCCTGATCGATTCAGCGACTTCATTGTCCAATGATAGGAACGAAGGGCAACTGGCAATGGTCGTCTTGGTTTTGGTTCGCATTTGTTTTAGTGTCTGATTTCCATCCCCTTTGGTGTCTCTTGAGTTAATTTCAACACGAAGCTAATGAACCTGCGTTGCACATAGTTGCGTATGCATGTGGGCATTTTGACTTTTGGTACTTTCTTCCAGTGTGCGATTAAACGTACCTCTAAGTGAGGCAGCTAATAACCCGCCTTCGCGAACCCTATCCTTATCGCAGTGCATTCAGTTTGAGATTATCGATTGTTTGTTCGATTGCAGTAGCTATCCTGGCTGATGTGTTTGAATCTGCCTCTGTTGTAAATTATTTTTCGTGAAGTGTTTATTGAACGGTGTGTTAGAAAAAACACAACTTTCTTCCTTTTTGTGTAAATATATGGAAATTATAAAAAAAAATTGGAGAAATCAGTAATTTCCAATATCTTTCAAAACTCTGTCATTATATTTTGAAGTTTGCAGTTCAACGCCATAGATATCAGCCTTTGTCATGTCGGGCTTACGTTATATAAAATTCTTGTTCCTGAGAATTTGTGATTAATTTAACCCTTTGTAGGTCGTGCTATATTTTTACATGGTGATATAAAAACCGGCTGTGCTTTATTGATATAAACTAGAAAGAAATAGTATGAAACAAATTTCATCAAAATCGAGCCAGTAGTTTACTGAAAAAAAGTGGGACATATATGTCCCACTGACTCATGAGAGTGTTTTCAAAAAGTGGGAAAACACTGTCCCACTGCCTCATGAAGGCACCATCTCGCGATTGCATCAACGGGAATTTTGGGATGAAACGGCCAAAGCAAGTGGCACAGAGTATCACTTCTAAAGTTGTGAAGAGAAAAGTTGTGCGGACCTCATTTCAGCAGGGAGAAGGCCGCCTGCAGTGGCGTCTCTTGAGCCTTCAAAGCGCTGTGGTATGTTCCTGTAAAGCTTACTTCACCGCATGCATCAACCACTTTTTTTTCGTCCATTTGGCTGTCCTTGCTTTTGCTGTCGAAATTTTCGAGTACAGATGTTATCCCTGAACATGTGCCTACATTTCAAGAGGTATATGATGTCAAGAAAAATATTTCTACGCATTAATATCCGCAATTGCGTTACGGGATTAGCGGCATAATTTCGCAGGGGATTGCTCAGATCCATTTATCAGTCAAGTTATTTCGCAAATTTACAAAAACACGTCATGACTGGAAGCTAAGATCGCCTCTCTCAAAAACCAGAAAAAGAGGAAATTATCCGGCATTTAGATTGTTAGGGATATGTATCTCAAGAAGAGGAAAATTTAGAAGCGATAAAAAAAATTTGCCGAAATTCAACGCTATTGTAACACTGCATCCGCCCTTCGAAAGCGTGGTAAAAGAATTTTTTTCGAGATTACGAAGACTTAGGTAAGATATGAATGACTTAATGTTGCGCTAATTGCAACGGGTGATGTGGGAGAAATTTTTTTCTGTAGACGGAAAAGTGGGACGTATGTGTCCCACTGCCGCACAAAGGGTTAATTTCGAGTTCAAGTGACGCCAGATGCCAAAAACCAAGCGGCCGTACTTTTACCTTGCCGCCACATGTCGACAGCAACTATGCATGGACTGCACCTTATTAATTGACCGAATATTGCCCTTCAGATGTGACGTTGTGCTTTCATGCTAAGTTAAGTCACTAATAAAGCACTACAAGGCATGCACCAGGGAGTGTTTGTCACTGGGTGTACGCTCCTGTTAGTTCAGCCTATTTTACATCAAATGGAGTTACCGCATATGGGCCCGCGGGTACGTGTCGCTTTTTATGTCAATCTTATAGCACATAAAACTATAAATCACGTGATCACCAATTACGCGACCACTCAAAACAGTGTAGTAATTTTATTGCCGTCAAAATTCATCTCAAGCAAACATGCATCGCCCATTTATTTTTTGTCCAATAAAAACTGGGGGGATGCAGGGCTTCAATAAAGTTTACTACCTACCTACACATGACACACACAAAAAAAAACTAGCTGTCGCACAGATACGTTAGGAGATTGCCACAGCAATGTCTGTGAGGCTACTCAAGAATTCTAATTAAATGAGGGCGATTATCTTTGTATATTGGGGAATTGACGCATTGCATAAAGAAATCGACATGGACACGACACGTAGTGCATAGGCAGGATAACCGCTGGTTATTAAGGGTGCCTGACTGGATTCCAAAAAGAAGGCAAACGCGCGAGGGAGAGACAGCAAATTAGGTGCGCAGGTGAGATTAACAAGTTTCCGGGAATAACGTGGCAGCAGTAAGCACATGACCGGGTTGGTTGGCGGAACATGGGAGAGGCCTTTGCTCTGCAATGGGCGCCGGAACCAGTCCTGTCATTTCTTGTATTCGTTCCTTCGTGCCTCCTATATTTATTAGGCGCAGTCAGACTGACGATGATGGTGATGATGATGATGGCACTACATTCGATTCTCATTATTTCAGCATCTCTCACCAGTGATAAAGTTTCCAAGCGATAAATTATTTTTATTTACTTGATTCTTGGCCTATTCCCTAAAGTGGGTGTGAGCCATTATTGGAGGCCAACAATAATGCTAATACCATGCCGGTCAGTTGATGGGACTTGAATACAGGGGCACAATAACACTTACTTTTAGGTAGTATTGTCGTATTCCAAGTTGCTAAAACTTGGGCAACAACGTCGTTCGCTTCCATGGAATATTTGTTTTCATGTTGTTGCGAAGGAGCACTGTTTCGTCCAGTTCTATTTCGTCATGCTGCGCAGTTCCGACATAGGGAGGTGCGGACGAGTCTACAGACAGAAGAAAAAACCTGCTACCCAGTCACTTACGCCGAGACCTCAATTTGAACAAGTTTTGAACAGGTTGTGACTCACTGTCCCACACACTGTTGTACGTGACATGAAAGCGAAATTCGCCGATTTCCTCGCACAATGTTGCAACTTTGAGTAAATTGGGGACCTGGATTCATTGCGCCATAAGTTATGCGAGGGATTGGTTGGCGAAAATCAAATGTTCAACAAGTGGGACCTTTCAGCGCGCACAGATAGACTAGTATTTGGCAATATACACTGGCACCCCACCAATAGGAATTGTCCCTGCAGTGTAGACCAGTCTAGTGCCCCTGCCGAAACAGGACCATATATAACAGCCTTCAATTCAGATTTTTTGTCATGGAAAAAAGAACGTGGGTGAGCCTAACAATTTCGGTAACGATCGCCGAGAGTTACTCTATTTGGGCGAGTCACAGCAGTAATTGGGGTACTTGCAGATGGCGACGAAAATGATGTTGCTTAAAAACGGATCAGTCAGAGCAAAAAGAAAAATGTTTCAGGCAAGCGCCCTACTGGGTAAATTATCTGGACTGTAACACTTTCAACCTTCTCATTGAGACATTTAATTTCGAGGTCCCAGATTCTGCATTCGTATTAAAAAAAAAAAAAAAACGAACCTTGAAACGCAGCACACACACACTATGCAGTACCGCCGCCATTTCTTGCTATTTTGAGAGAGTTTCAAGAAAAAAAAAGACTGCTTAAGGACAAAATTGTATATGTTTTTCGTTTTTATGTCTGAAACAAAAAAGGAACCGTTCTATTGCTGAATATTTACACAGCACTTGACGCGTTTCAGTGTGTATAAATAATAAAATAAATGTGTATGTATGTGTATATTGATTTTCTTTGGGCTTCAAGACATTTCTTCATTTGTATCACTGTGTATTGTATATTTCTGTTCTATTTTTGTTTCATCTTTCTTGCTGCATCATCCACTCTCTAATGTTGTAAAATTTAATTATTTTCTTTGACTTTTTTATGCTTGAATAATTGCTTAATGTTTTGTTTCCCACCTGCATGGTCTCAAGTGACCGCCGTATGTTCTAAATAATAAATAAATAAAAACGCCGATGAATCATCAAGAAGGTGAATGGACAATAATATTATTTGAGGCTTTGCGTTACAGAACCACGATATGATTATAAAGCACGACGAAGTGGAGGGCTCTAAAACTTTCACCATCGGGTGTTTGTTAGCGTGCACTGACATTGCACAGTTCATGGGCCTCTAGCATTTTGCCTCCATCAAAATGCGAGCGCCGCGGCCGATATCGAACCCGCGACCTTCGGGTCAGCAGCCGAGTACCATAACCCCTAAAATCACCGAGGCAGACAAGAAGGCGGAGCGAAGACTTAACTGGTAGCACGTGATTGCTGTCGTTCAATTGTTGTCCCGTCGAACTGTTTCTTTTTTCACCGAGATATAATTAAGAAACAAGAATCTATACTCTCAGTGGTGTTCCAATTCTGCGCTCGACACCAAATACGTATCTCGTTGTTCAAGTTCAACGCCTGTTGAGGTTGTGCAAGTGGCACACTATTAGATTAAAGCACCGTAAGTCACGTGAAAGGGGGGCAAAACAATTTAGGTGTTGCCATATTTGCCATTGACGGATAACTGCTTTTCTTTTTTTTTATCATACGAGTTCCTCGTGAATTTGTCATAGGAGCTTTAGTCATTGAAAGCTTTCGTCCTAGTTGCTTCGCCAGCGGCGGTCTCCAGCCCCCTTCAACACTCGGGAGCGAACATGGGGATGCGTCGGCGACTTCAGCCTATATGAACATTAATCAAACATTGTGGGCCATCTTTCATGCACGCGAGATGGGGATGTCCCGTATGTGCTCTCCATGACTTCGCTCTTCTACACAACGTA
The DNA here is from genome assembly GCA_030522465.1 of Rhipicephalus appendiculatus. Taxonomy (NCBI): domain Eukaryota; kingdom Metazoa; phylum Arthropoda; class Arachnida; order Ixodida; family Ixodidae; genus Rhipicephalus; species Rhipicephalus appendiculatus. The sequence goes on along the minus strand of JALIZH010003884.1, from coordinate 17,958 downwards.
CTCTCCTCTCTTTCTGAGCCTGTCATTCTCTCCTAATCGATTTATTCACGGGTGCAAGCTGCTAACTGAGGATCACTTTGTTTTACTTTTTCTTCACTAGGTAAACGTTAGAAGAGTGCCCGGCTAACGCCATCTTGAATAATGCGAGCCTGCAAGGTGCGATAATAAAGATTACGCACCCTTGCTCCTTCTTTTTATCTCTCCTTTTTATAAGTCTGACGCCAGCAAATTCCAAGCCTCACATTTCACTACGTGTTCGCTGGAGGCCCGAGGAATTTGTTACGACGGTAATTTATGGTCGTGGAGATAAAGTTGTCATAGCAGCAGCTTGCCATAAAACTGGCGGATCTAACTTAAGGCGCCGCGTCTCGCTACCGAATACGCTAAGCACTTGGGCGGTATAGCTAAAGCAGTCTCGTGTGGTTACAGGCACACGCTGACGCTTTAATCTGAGACGTGATTAGAACGTTAAAGTGGCGCGGTGAGAGAAAGGTGAGTGAAAACTGGCAGGCGGCGACGCTTTAAGGAGACTAAGGATAAGCCAAGCGCGGCTGGTTTTTAGCATGTTTGAAACACGTGATTAAATATGATCAGTGTACAAAATATTAGCGCTCATGACTACCGAAGGGGCTGTGAGTATTTTTGTCACGTCTTTACTGCGACAAGAGTGTGTGTTTGTTTTTCGTACCATAGTGAATCTTCGGTCTAGAAAACGTCGTATGTCGCGCTATGTCGTCATATGTTGTCATATATGCCCCAAAGAAATTCTCCGAAGAAATACTGTACGCACAAATTATTATTTGGTACCCCTACATTTTTCATTTATTGTTCCTCATTTCATTGTGCCTGAAAACCATAGGACGGCAAAACTTGTGGAGCTCACTCAGACTAACTCATGAAATATATTTTGCGCTTAGGACTCACTCTGACTCAGGCTCACCAAAGTTTTCCTGAGCGGGACTCATTCGGACTCACACTCACGAAAATTTTCTTCAGCCTGACTCACTCGGACTCAAACTCACCAAAACATTACTCACCCGGACTCACTCAGACTCAGACTCATGGCTCGATCTGAGTCTGAGTGAGTCTGAGTGAGTCGACTCATGAGTCCGTTAGCTTAGAATTAGGTTTTTCGACCATGGGGTGAATGCTCTTTAACACCAATATCTCACGTAATCGGTGCCCTTTTTGGCGTTTTTGAGATAGTACATTCGAATACGAATTGTGAGTTCTCAAAAACCAGTAAGGTTATTTTTCTTACCAGAGATGACAACATAAGATATATTTATCAAAAATTTCCCCGGGAATGTTGGGGGGGGAGTCAAGGCGCCCCCCTTACGTAGTACACGCCTGTGATCAATAAATATTGAAATGGTGCATGAACTACATTGCTTTGTAACGACATTGCTTGCATTTGTTGCAAATTACTGGAACACGTCGTTGCTTCGCATGTTTACAAACATCTCGAGTCAAACAGTTTTTTCTTCCGGTATCAACATGGTTTCAGGAAAGGCCTTTCTTGCGAGACACAGTTACTCGAATTCACAACAGATATCCACCTTAATATGAATCACTACTTACAAACCGACTGCTTATTCCTTGACTTTTCCAAAGCGTTTGATCGCGTTGCACACTGCCGCCTTATATCAAAACTATCAGCCTTAAAATTGGACTCCTCTAGATTGTCATGGCTACGTAACTTTCTATCCAATCGAGAGCAATTTACTTCTGTTAATGACTACGATTCCTCCAAATCTGTCGTTTCTTCTGGTGGGCCGCAAGGCAGCGTCCTTGGGCCTCTGTTATTTTTAATTTATATAAATGATCTGCCTAATAACATCACCTCTCGCATACGAATATTTGCCGATGACTGCATAATTTACCGCCCAATAACCAACATTGCTGATCATATCGCGCTTCAACGAGATCTAGAAATAGTGAACCAGTGGTGTAACTTATGGCTAATGACACTAAACGTGTCGAAGTGTAAAATTATGTCTTTCACCCGCAAACCTGTTAATTCACAGTTGACTTATCACATTAACAATAGTGTCATATCACCAACCGCGAACTACAAGTATCTAGGCGTGCACCTCACACCTAACCTATCATGGTCAGAGCACATAACTTGCGTATGTGCCAATGCATCCAAATCATTAGGATTTTTGCGTCGGAACATGCGCAGTGCACCATCCCCATTGCGAAAACTTGCATATCTAACATTCGTGCGACCGCAGCTTGAGTATGCGTCTCCCATTTGGTCACTACATCAGAAATACCTTATCGAAGCATTGGAAATCATTCAGAATAGGGCAGGCCGTTTCATTGCTCACAACTACAGTCCCCTGTCTAGTATCACGCAGATCAAAACAAAACTATCATTACCGTCGTTAAGTACCCGCCGTAATATTGCATTGCTGTCATTGTTTCATAAGGTCATTCACTCGGACGAATTATCACTACCATGTTTGAATCACAAAGCTTACACATCGCGAAGATTGCACAACACTCTCAGTTACGCCCGCCTATATGGTGCAACGCAGTCATTTAACTTTTCATCATTACCTCGCGCTATCCGTCTCTGGAACAGCCTACCGGACAACATTGCTTCACTTAGAGACCATGACGCTTTTCGCCTTCAGTTGAACGAACATTTTTCTTTAGACTGCGCTTAGTTTCCTTTATTTCATCTATATATTTATGTGTATATATATATTTTTTTTCTTGTCATAAGCTTAGGCAAGGTTGTTTTTCATTCTGATTACGTTTGTCTTTTCATACCACTGTCACACGCTTGTTTTTCATTATATAATGTATAATGACGCAATTGTATTGTGGCTGTATTATGTACTGTGACTGTAAGTTGTATTTACTCCTACGCAATATTTACTGCAATGTCACGCAACTTTTTCCTTTTTTGTGTTTTTTTTTCCTTATTTGTATTTAGTGATCTGTTAATTTCTTCTTAACTGTTATCTTCTTCCACAGCTGCATTGTTTAGTAATTTGTAGTTTTTCTTTACTCTGTGGAAATATTCAATACGCGTATATAAGGTATTGAATTGTACTGTATGCCCCCCCCCTCACCTTATGCCTCATCCGGGGCCTGTGAGGTATTATTAAATAAATAAATAAATAAATAAATAAATAAATAAATAAATAAATAAATAATACTTGTGAGTAGACGTGAGTATAAACCCGAATCTAAGCAAGGCTGATAGTAATGCTGAAGATGAGTATATAGGACCATAGGTCGGCAAAAAAATGTAGAACTCACACAGACTCACTCAAGAATTATATTTTGCGCTTTGGACTCACTCGGACTCACACTCACGAAAATATTCTTCAACCGGGCTCACTCGGACTCAAACTCACGAAAACATTACTCACCCGGACTCACTCAGACTCAGACTCACGGCCCGATCTGAGTCTTAGTGAGTCCGAGTGAGTCGACTCATGAGTGAGTTCGCCGACCTATGCTGAAAACGCGCAAGTTTGACAATATTCTGAATAGATCTCTCATTGGAAAGATTCTCTGATCATTTTTCTCTCAATTTCCTATATTTTCCATCGAAGGGTGATGAATCGCGCTCACCTATAAACTTCCCAGCTTTTTACTTGCCTTTTCAATCTTTCTTCTCTTTGCGCCGCTTGTGAAATTTAATGTTTAGTTAACAGCATTATCGCACAAAAGTACTGTACTCACCGTTTATTGCACCCGAGCAATACACTCGTTTTCAAAAGGCATGACTGTGCCTTGTTATCTATTGATGGAAAAATAACTATTGTTGCGTCACGTCTGACGTCTATAGTAGAGTAACGCTTTTGTCAAGGTACACGCGATAAAGTTTATAATATTGCAGCAAATAAAATGCTGGTCTCAGCTTTCACTTGTGCGGTTTTTTCTATTTTACTGCTCTGTTGTTTTTCTGGATTTAGGCAGGTACTTCGTTGTAACTACAAAATAACCCGTTAAAGAACCCCAGGCGATCGATACTTCCAGAACCCTCCACTACAGCGTCCCTCATAATCAAATCGTGGTTTTGGGACCTAAAACGCCAACAATTATCATGACTATGAAATGAACAACGAACACCTAAAAGTAAATAGCTATGAGCATGAACGGAAGTATTTTTTGAGTTACACCTACCCTGTTAGTTATGTTAGACACAATGTTAAAGAGAACTGACGAACAAGAATGCAAAGGAAAGTGCAGGGGGTGCTATTCGTAGTGATTATTATATAAATGTGAAGAAAGAAAAGTTGACTAAAGATAACTTGCCGCCGGCAGGGACGAAACCTGTAACCTTCTAATTGCGCGTCTGATGCTGTACCAATTAAGCTACAGCGGCGGTGATCCGCCCACCCATTTCATTGGGAATATCTGTGCATTTAAACGTGGGAGTTTTAGCGTATATCGCAGCCATCGTCGTGAGTGTGGAACACTCTTTTTCTGCCAGCTAGCGTCACCTAGCACGTTATCTTTTTACGAGCTCGGCAGCTGACCAATACTGACTTGCATTTACGACAGCATTTATGGCCGGGTATGATCACCGTAGACAGAAGGGAATCCAATGAATGCACAAAGGTACAATATGCTCAATATTGTGCGGATGCGAGTGACAATATTCGCGGATGCGAATACTGAAAAGCTTGCCAGGGGAAATTATCACTAGGCCACCGTGGGAGTGATATTATTATTAATTATTAATAATCATCGTTCGTGCGGCTTATTAAATATCGGGGTTTTCTTTGTAGCGAATCGTGCCAGCTTTCTGAGCTGAAAGATTGAATCAATCTGACTTATCTAAACATGGAATACTCGGCGGACAAGGTTGTAGTTACTGTAAATATAGTGGTATTCTTAATGAAATAAAAGGTTGGAAACAAGCATATATTATTTTAAGGGAAAGCTTATACGATAGTAAGTTGACGTCAGATGAAGTTAAAGCGACCGACAACTGCCCAGAACATGATCTGAGATGACTCCACTGAAGGAAAGATTGTGCGTCGCACTGACTCAAACCAACCATGTCTTTTTCGGGAGAGGTGGATTTATATTTTTATTTCTTCATCGAAAGACGCGAAAAATGACCGTTGGCGCCTCTGGTGGCAAACACATGAACGAATCGATGTACCCTGTCACGTGACCGTTGAGTGCTGTATACAGTTGAGGATTTTTTTTGTTGGTACTGAAATATTGTTTGTTTCTTTCTATTAAAAGATATTATTCCATAAAAATGTATACATAAGCCTGCGTTAGTAGTATGCATTTAAGCGGCGCTGCCTTCGCGTGACGTAATGATACCAGGCTCGTCAGCGGGTCTTGAGCAACTTTTCAGCGTGCTCATGCAACCGCGCACGCAGTTTGCAGGTCGCTAAGATTTTTGAGCGACATAATTTTGCTACCTACACTTCGTCTCAGAAATGACGCGCACTGCCACTGCATATGCGTATGCATATGCGTAGTGACGTTTTCGGTGACTTGGCTTGGCTCGTGCATCGAGAGAGTAACGACGCCGGGACAAGCCACCCATGACACAGGCGCAGGCAACATTGGGCGCGGGCGCACACAACGCGGTATAAATACAGGGAAGGTGTATAATGCCACATTATCTCATTGTAGCAGGTTGTTATTTTCAAAAATAGTAGAAAAGCTCAAAATAAAGGTGATTAAGCCCAGTTACAGGAACTCTTGTGAAAGCTGAACGACGACAGCTGTCACACGTCGCGAGAAGGGCTGGCGGCATCGCTATCAATTCTCAGCGTTGCTGGAGGAAAGGTACATGTGTGTTTAGAGCCTTTCAGATCGAAAAATACTGCTTGTAAAATAACTACGTGCTTTTGTGATTAACTACTACAGCTAGAAACACTACGAAGGGTAAGCTTTATGTCGCGCCGTAAAACAATGAGTCGAGAAAAATCAGTTTTCGGTCCCTTTAAGTACACCGGCTCGGCTTATCAGCACGTGATCCACCTCTAAAAAGAGTGGGCGTGTAGATGCTGCCCTGGTAACTAATTCTACGGCTAGCTTTGCTCTCACCGTCTTCAGCCTGGTCGTTTTTACTAGAGCATTTATCAAATGGCACCTCTATGCACTCTGCCTTTTTCTATCATACCCCATCTTCTCCAACGCGATAATCACACACACGACAGAAACTTTACAAGTTGTCGACGAGTCATTCAACAGGAACGTGTCCTGACAGGAAATTTTTCTCGCGAATTGGCCATTGTCGCAACAAGTACCGAGAACTCACTTCTTATTCTTTCGCCGTGATTTGAATAATACTATTCAGTCTACAATATCATAGCTTTTCTAGGGGCGAAACACCTTAGGGTCTCGGCTATTCAGCGTTTAATGTCGTCGTCAAGACGGCGTGTCATGTCGTCGTCACGGTCCACCATAAACGGGTACGCGCCACAAAAATTGGGTAAATCCGACTACTTGCCACCGGTCCATACTATGCATATCGTGAGCAAAAAGTTCGTCGTTACTGCCTAAAACAGTATCTTTGCCTTAGCAGTAGCACGGCCTCCGAGATGGCGGGCGCGCGGCGGGTTTTTCTCCGGCCGTCCCAATCGCACGGAGAGAGCGTATTTCCCGAGGTGGGCGTGGCCCGCTCTTTTCTCCGCACCGCGGCGCGCTTACTTGGGATCGGAAAAGCCGCGCTGTTGGCGCAGCTTGCATGTGGCGAGGAAAAAAATGGTTTTGCGCTTTGATTAACCTCGCGCTGATTTGTAAATGTCTAAATGTCTGGTCAAGGTGTACGAGAGGCCACGTCAATGCCGGGGCCTATCGATTCTCAATGGGCTTTTTTTTTTTTTTTTTTATTGCTGTAGATTTGCGCCGCCTTTATTAGAGCACTTAGAAAAGCGATGCCTCTGCAAGAGATCCGCATGTGCTAGAAACTTACTATACTTCGAAATTTGCGGGCTGTATAGTATGGGAGCGCTAGCGAAGGAGAAGAAAAAAAAAAGAACGATGATGAGGCTGGGCGTGATGACGCCCGGGGATCGCGCTCGTCCTGCCGCTGAAGACCGATCAGTCGTTGCCGGGCCTTCGTAAATTAAACGCGTTTTTCTTGTCGCCTACGTGTTCTCTGAGGGCTTCGGCCGACCACTGGCCACGAACCCACAATAGATATGTTGATAATGTTGTAAGCTAGATTTAAGGCCTGCGACGGAAGCAGTCCGTTTGGAAGCTCAGTATCGCAAAAAGCAGGTATCGGTGCTTGCTTCCTTTGTGCATTTTTTCCTTCGGTGTAACAACATATAGCGATATGAAAACACACGTACAGCAGCACTCAAATTTTCCATTAGGAACAATTTGTTTATATTTCCTTTATTAACAACTTGCAGGCACTTCCTTCTATACGGAATGCTTTACAGGCGCCGCAGCATGAGCGCGTTACAAAGAAATAAGGTCGAGCGCACGCTGGAGGGGTACGCTAACTGAGCCGACCAAACTCGGCGCTCGGCATCAGCAATCGTCATGCTCTCTCCTCGTGATGTCGCCGGCGCCATCAAGTCTAGCGCGAAAGCCGCGCTCGCATAGCGCACAATGCTTCGCACTCACCCACGAGGCTTCCCCAGTTTCCCTTTCCAACTACCTTCGGTCGCGCCGCAGGAGACAGGGAGGAGGTTGCAGGCGGTCGCCACACGTCTAGACCGTGGTCTAGACTGAAAGTCGCCGGTTCTGCGGCGACCACGGACCGGTTACAGGCGCGTTTTGTTCATTTATGATCGATTGATTGATTTGGATGCAGTCGAGAGCACAGTAAATGAACACGATACTGATATTGCCATTGTGCTACCAAAACGTAAGCCAAATCCGGATGACGAAAAAGGAGGCGATGACAACTCAGGCACTTTCACTGTGAACGACGTGCGGAGTAAATGTAGGTCGGCTAATCGAAGCCTTCAACAATATTCCGGCAAAATTACTTATCATCTTACTTCAGTGACACTCAGTTATCTAGAGCGTGACCGTGCTTCGGTTGACCAACTCATAAATATCCGTACGCGATCAAATAGTAAAACGATGTGTCATGATAGGAGGGCAATATGATTCAACGACGAAAATTAGCCCAGTTTTCACCCATACACGTCTCGAGAAAGGAAGAATGCTAGAACGCCCCTGTATATTTCTCAAATCAAGGTATTTCGCGCCGAGACAAAACGGACCGTAATGAAAAAAAAGTAACACTACCACAGACGAATTGATACCTCCTTACAATAATTTGTATCAGGAAAATTCAGCAGTTGCCGTGCTTTTCTCCGTAAATTGGACCAAAATAAATGCAGTAACAGAAAAAAAAATACTTGTCTTCAGTGCATGCAGAAGATCCTGGCGGCAATGCTTGCTCGTACACAGAAGAAAAAAAAAACATGCGCACGCTGTAATCCCGCGCGCTCTGCTTTCTGCCGCGGTCTCCGCTGCCGCCGGAATCCCAAGTGAATGCGCCATCTCGCGGTAGCCGGGCGCGCGACGCGATGTACATTTTTTTGCTGGGGAGCGCGGCGATTGGGACGGCCGGAGAGAAACCCGCCGCGCGCCCGCCGCATCTCGGAGGCCATGGCAGTAGTGTCAGAACCTCCGACTAAATTTACCAAGGCGCTCAAGTTTCTAATCTAAAACCAGAAACACAAACGTGGATCATCTACGGTAAAGTCATCTATTAGAAACACCACTTCTTGAAACATATCTGCAAAGTGATGATGCTTTACTCGCCACCAGTCCAATGAAAATGAAGGAAGCAACAGTTAGGCGAACAAATAGCCGACGACATTAGTGGAGCTGAAACACTCTTCTATACATGCCCTAGGGAACTGAAACCCGGCACGCAGGGAAGAAGAAGAAGAACCTTAGGCTAAGCTGCATTCCGACGCAGTTTTCTGACGACGTTAAAGGAGTTGAAACACACTTCCTAAATGCCTGGTTTCAGGCTTGGCACCGCTAGTGCCTCATCAAAGAAATATCTCTTAAAACAATGTGGGATATTACCTTGTTAGGCCCTTCTTCTTCTTCGTCTGTCACTTCTTCTTTTCTCTCATTGCCCTTTAGCAGCGATTTTACTGCGGAAAACGCCAGCGCATACTGCATGCTTCGCCTCTCCCCAGGTTTCACGTTAGTGGAGCTGCATGCTTCGCCCCTGCCCATTTTTTTTAAAGTGTGGAGCACTTTAGGGGTTTAGGCTGTCGTATGCTGTCGTGTGCTGCCGTTGTCGCTTCGCGTAACGCTCCATGTGTAGCATATTGAGCGCGCGCTGGGGCCAAGGAGAAGTATTCTTCCTCTTGTTCTTCGAGGGCCTTGAAGATGATCACTTATCATCATCATCATCAAAAAAAACAACTGGTGCGCTTTGCGTAACGCAGGCTGAACCACCTATGAAAGCAGAAAAAGAAGACGAAGAAAGCGTGAAATTGGAAGGGAGAGAAAGAGAAATAATAGGGAAGAAAAAATAGAAACAGCAAAAAAGAGAAAAAAATACATAAACAGGAAGAAATAAAGAGAAATAAAGAGAAAAAACACAGAAGAAAACGAAAACAGAGAGAAAGAAAGAAAGAGAGGAGGAAGTATAACGAAAACCGCACAGAAACAAAGAAGGCTGCCCAGCTCCGTACTTCCTTCAGGCTTGTCACCTCTGGTGCGAAGCTGTCTTAATCTTTATTTTATTATTTTTTTCCTGTCAAGAGGACGTTCGTCCTGCCGCGCTTTCTTATTCTGGCAGCTAGAAACAAAGAAAAAGGTGTCTGACGAACAATCACGAAACAAAAAATTAAAGAAATGACTGATTGAGTATTTATGCATACTGAGGACTAATATTAAAAAAGTATATATTTTTTTTTTACACTCCACACACGTTTTCTTTTTTTCCTCCCTGCTTTATAAATATCGTTATCTCTTCTCTAGTGCTGAAGAACCCTTGTTATCGAGAAAGGAGAGCGCCTCAGAAATCATGCATTCGAATTTCGCTCATTGCCATGTTCGGAAAAAATTCAAAGGGCTCAACCGCGGTACTTTCGGGTGTTATTCATCGATCATATTCTAGTCATGGGAGCTGCTTAAATTTCATCGTGCTTCCTTACTCAAACCAAATTTGCTTGCATTATTCTATTTTCTTATTTTCCTCAGTCTCTTCAAGTATTCCCGTATTCTCGCATGTGTCTTGCCCCCAGTGCTCAAGAAAGAACGTGTGGCTTGAATTATTCTCTATATCAGCCTTACTTTTATTCGTAACATTATTTTGAGAGTAAGTCGAGAAATTTTCATGCGAAGCCTCAAAACCCCTCTGAATCCAACTAGGACGCAACACCAACAAAAATAAACAGTCAATGCGCAACACGAAGCATACGTAAAAAGGATGGGGAAAACGAAGAAGTTTTGTTGATAGTCATATTACAACTGTTTTCAGGAGTGCGTTTGAAAATCTTATGAAATTCACAAGACTGGATGTTTACGCTCGTTTTGTGCAATTGCATTGGTCCCAACAAGTGGCAGTAAAGGAAACCTGTTCCGTACTTCTTGCGCACGACCGCCTTCTAGCATTGCTGTATTTTTAGTATGCATTTGAAGAGTTAGCCGATCACACAGTCAAGCACCAACAACTGACACGGCATCATACCGACAGATGCTCATGGCCCCGCCTAAGCATCTTTCTGTCATCCCTCATAACGACAAATGTTGGGGTCTTATGTCCTTTTATTCTAGTTTTTGTTTCTTTGCCATTTCATTGCATTCATTTTGCTGACGTATTACCGTGACGGAAATACGTCAAGAAAGTCTTCGTGAATCCCGGCCTAAAACACTTTCGTGTTAAAATGGTGTGCGTAGACTGTCATGTTTTGAATTTAACCCAGTCACTTTAACTGAATTAACTTAAAGATAAAAAAATCTCTGAGTGAAGTTTGATGCAGGCAGATTTACTGCTATATAAAACTAGCCAATGTGAGAGTAATATTATGATCATAGCACTATGCTATATTACCTGGGGCAAGAAACCAGTAGCGTTTGACTGGTTTAACCAGCGCAAACACAGTGGTGAAGTTTTCAACGCAACGCGTAAAAAACACTCTTAGCTATGCTTCTCTAAAAAATCAGGTGCATCTTCCCAAAGGGAACCCCTGATGGGATGCGAAGCAGCAGCGTTGCGCACGGGTGGTGTCACGGGTTGAACGGCGCTAACGCGGTTGCTGCGGTGAGCGCTGGAAGATTCGTTTGAAGCGATGGCTGGCGTAGGTCTTGTCGTTGCGCGTCAGGCGGCAGCTGCGTGCGCTCCGGCGAGCGCGCGGCAGGCGAGGGAGAGTGTGACGTCAGCGCGCACTGCGAGGGGAGCGTGACGTCAACGCGCAGCTGCGGCGTGACCTACTTGGCACCAGGGTTGCCAGATCTGGCTACTTTACGCCAAATTGGCTACTTTTAAAAGGCCGCGGCGACAAAAAAATTGACGTTGGCTACTTGGCTACCTTTTGGCTATTGTTCTCGCACTGGAATCCACAGCTAATATAGGCTAATATAGGCGAAATCAGGGCTCATCGTCTGACGTGTGGCCACTACCTCAACGCAATGTTAACGTCGCAACGCCCAAGGAAGAGGCGACGAATGCGAAGAGCCCAGCCGGTTTTGTTTTAGATGTGAAGCATCTTATGGCGAAGCTTAATCCGGTGGTGGTGTGCGGCGTGACCTCCCTCACTGCGCATGCGCAAACCCTTTCAAAAAAAAAATAAAAATAAAAACCTCCTCTCCCCCTCTCTCTCCTCTAGGCATCCCTCCCCCGCGGCATCCACACCCCTCACTGCGCATGCGCCGCCCCTCCCCTCTCTCCCCCTCCTATGATCCCCCCCCTCTCTCCTCTAGGCATCCCTGCCCACGCTCCCACTGCGCATGCGCGTCCCCCCTCTCTCACCTCTCCTACGCTCCCCCTCTCTCCTCTAGGCATCCCTGCACACAGCGTCCACACCCCACTGCGCATGCGCGTCCCCCCCCCTCTCTCTCCTCTCCTACGCTCCCCCTCTCTCGCCACACGACGCCGACGCAGGCAGCGTCTGCTAGCGAGTTTCTTGGTTGAAAAAGCCGACTGCTCGCGCTGCACAACCGTTCACTGTCCATCCCGTATATATGGCAATGGATCTTGACCTCCAATGTGGTGCCGGTGGGAGATTTCTCCTGTGCGTTGTTGAACAATAAAAATTCGCAGCGTGCGCGTTAACTAAAAGCGCACTGCGGGTCTCTGTGTCCAGTCGGAGTCTTCTATCTCTCATTGCCCATTAGCAGCGATTGGCATGTTCCAGCAGGAAACACCGGTCCATCACTGCGTGCTTTGCGCCTCCTCAGTTTTCTCTCCTGCGCAACGCTGCGATAGCGCCAGCGTCAACGCCACCGCCAGTGTAAGCGTTAGCGCCCGCTGCTTCACATCTACACATGGTTCCCTTTAGAGGGAGATGGTGTAATTTTTTTTCACTGACTCTGGCTGCAGACCGCAGAGCGCGTCATCTGTTTTGGGGCCGAACGCGATGAACGCTTTGAAAACCTTGCCGAAACACATATTTGGTCACCCCGAGCACCGCATTAAGGAGCAAGTACGGCACTTTCGTCCAGTTGAGGATGTGAGTACATGCCAGCAATGGAATTCTGGATCAAAATATACACCTACCGGGATGCTTCAAGTGCTAGTTCTATGGAAGACACTGCAGACGGCGCAATGAAACTCCTTGTTCACCCCATAAGCAGAACGAGTGCTTTCTTAAGGAATAGAATGTCGCACGAACTTCTCCCCCCGATCATCAGGATCAAATTTGGACTACGTCTGAGAGGTGTTACAAGCTCTAAATTTAGTGTCGCGGGTCATGCTGGCAAAAGTTAAGTCTAATATGTACACTTGACTGTCGGTGCAGCATTAATGGCCAATTTTCGAATATGAATGCCTCCTCCAGGAGGTCCCGTGGTCTTTTTTTTACTCTATTGTGATGTGATAAACATTCCTATGATGTATATTTTTGTATTTTTTGTGTCAGAACATAGTGATAATTCAGCTAAACTGAAATCACGTTTGGCTACTTTTTTGGCTCCAAAATAAAATAACGGCTGGCATTTGGCTACTGTTTTGGCTACCTTGCTGAATTTTGTGGCTCTTTTTTCTGTTCGAGGATCTGGCAACCCTGCTTGGCACCGCTCCAACACCTGCGGCGAGGGGAGCGCGTTGCGGCGTGTTCGTACGCACGGAGGGAGGGACAGCGTTACACAGCCTAGTCGGAGAGCTGCTTCGCACCTAATAAAACAGGTCGTTGTTATAAGCGGCACCAGTGCTCTAAGCAGTCGGCAATGAAATGATTTACCTATATTTTTCAGAACAACCAAGTTTTAAGAAAATGTAGTTTCCAGAAATTCTGTGAATTTCGCAGAAGAGCCAAATAGCTTGAACTTTTTTTCCTCGCTACACACAAGAACGCTAGAACATTTTTCATAGCCTGGATATTGATCGTGTTAGAAAATTGCATATGCCCTAGCATTCGAATATTGAATGTTAAGGTGAAAGCCTTTAATGTCTCATGCTCACGTCCGTCCGGTGTCCGTCCGGCGTCCGTCCGGCGTCCGTCCGTCCACACTCCCAGTGCGCATGCGCCAAACCATTAAAAAATAAAAATAAAAACCTCCTCTCCACCTCTCTCTCTCCTCTAGGCATCTCCCCCGCGGAGGCCACACCCTCACTGCGCATGCGCGTCCCCCTCTCTCTCTCCCTCCTACGCTCCCCCTCCTCTAGGCATCCCCTGCCCGGAGGCGTCCACACCCCACTGCGCATGCGCGTCTTCCCTCTCCTACGCTCCCCCTCTCTCTCGCCTCGCGATGCCGACGCAGGCAGCGTCTGCTAGCGAGTTTCTTGTTGAAAAAACCGACTGCTCTCCTGCAAGGTGGTGCCGGTGGGTGATTTCTCCTGTGCGTTGTCGAACGATAAAAAATTCGCAGCGTGCGCGTTAACTAAAAGCGGATGCGGGTCTCTGTGTCCAGTCCGAGTCTTCTGTCTCTCATTGCCCATTAGCAGCGATTGGGATGTTCCAGTAGGTACCGGTCCATCACTGCGTGCTTTGCACGCCCCCCCCGGTTTCTCACCTGTGCAACGCTGCGATGAGCGCCAGCGTTAACGCCGCCGCCAGTGTAAGCGTTAGCGCTCGCTGCTTCGCATCTACACATGGTTCCCTTTGCGGGAGATGGTGTAATCTTTAAGGCGAAAGCCTTTAATGTCTCATGCTCACGTCCGTCCGGTGTCCGTCCGACCTCCGTCCGGCGTCCGTCCGTCCGTCTGTCTGTCTGTCTGTCTGTCTGTCTGTCTGTTCGTCCGTCCGTCCGTCCATCAATCCGTCTGTCCGTCCGTCCGTCCGTCCATCCATCCGTCCATGTCCGTCCGTCCGTCTGTCCATCCGAGCTCTGGCACGGAGCCAGGTGGCCGCCGGGATGCGTGCAGACGGACGCCGGTCGCGTCGGACTCTATAGCGCTCGCGCTTTGCTTGCGTATGGACGTGTTTCATATAAAGAAATGAACTCCGGTTCAGTTGCGATTTTCTGACTGTCAATACACTTTTCTACTGGCTTGTTTCAAACTTACAGGATGAGCAATATAAGCCACAAAAAAAAATGAATTCAGAACAATATTTTCCGACACGCGGAATCGAATGGGTGACCTCTCCGCTCCACAGCGCGCGGTGGTAACCGCTCGGTCCACGAAAGCGCACCCCCTTCAGCATACTCACGGGAATATCATCGCTTTCTCCCAGCAAGATGGCGCAAAGGGCGCTCGGCGCCCCGTTCATGGCGATGTGTGCGCTCGCCAACGTGTACTTTGCCCTACGGGGTGCAGTCACCCGTATCCGCGCACACGCACTCGCTTATCTCGTGATGGGGGGAAGTTTGTACGTCGTGTGGTTTCACCGGAAAGATAGCGTATAAGTTACAGAGCGCACGAAGGTCATTTCAGTCACTGCAGAGGGTCCCGTTTGCGAAAGGAGCGCGGTGTTCAAACACAGTGAAGCAACAACTGTGACACTTGTTAGCTCGCGTTTGTCCTGTGTATACCTGTGCGTACGTTTTGTGCGTCCTTTGTTTGAGCAGCGCATTAAGTGCCCTAGCTGTGAACGTTGTTCGTTCGCGCTCGTCTCATGTGTGTTCTTTTCGTGCGTCCTTTGTGCTTTTGAGGATCACGCTGCCCGTTTCCTGGATCTTCGTGCCGTTCTTCGCGTAACATTCCAATTTGTTGCTAGTCGCATTCGTTGCTTCGCGCTTGCGGCGAGACTGTGACTATTTTTTTTTACAGAACACACACACAAAGACAAATGGCTGCAGATTCACGAAGCGAATGCTCATGATGGGGTGAAGCAGTGTGCATCGGATCGACAAATGTGGCCTTCTATTTTGTTCAGGTTTACAGCCTTTTATTTTGTTCTTGTTAACCTTTCGTTCTGTCATATGCTTCGATTGATGGGTCACTAAATGTCGGTGTTTTTACGGGGTTGTGGCCTTTTATTTTGTTTTTTTAACCATATGCACGCTATGTACGCTCTGAAGACGGCATTGCGCCCACATGTTTCGCACCTGTACCCTGACTAGGGACTACGGCGAGCCTCGACGACAATGGTCAATCGTGAGGGCCTAAGGAGATTTGCCTCTAAAACAGAACGAGCAAAGCTTTTTATGTGCCTCATTGCATTACACACCTGTCTCTCAGAGAAATACGGTTTACAAAGCACAGCAACACTACGCGAACAGACTTCATCCCCGCGAAAACTTGCACCTCCATCGATATGTGACGGTCTCAAAAACAGGCACGGTTTTCTCAGCTTATTTTCAGAGACAAAAGAAGCCAAGACGCTTTGAACAGAATTGTTTGCAAAGTACCAGCAATATTCTTCCTTGCTTCAAGGAATCGAACTCGTAACAATTATCTGCTGACGTACGAGGGACTGTGTAGGGATTAAAAAATACTTGGAGATTAAAAAATAAAGAAACTATTTCTTATCTCCTGTTCCTTGACATTCGTGCACATCGGCGGCACCAATGTCTCGAATGCGTTCACGCAATCCTTTCAACGCCGCCGCTTCCATCCGACGCGCACGTATGGCCAACAGGATCCACCAACGCAATTTATGAAGAAACTCGCTCCGCTGACAACGTTAAACAGCGAGACAGCGTTGAGAGGATAGCTAATCCACTTTTCCCAGTACGGCGCACGTACATAAAGCGATAGAATGACGGAAAGATGCGTGATGTAAGGGATGTCGTCAGTCAACGAACAAAAAAAAGAAAGATAACAGGTAAAGCACATTCAACGAAAGTGAAGACGATACACCATGCCGAGTCACATCGATGTAGGCGGCACCTACTTCAGTTGCAAGCGATGCACAGGCGTTCAGGCTGTACGCTGTGTTGGTTTTTTTGATGGAGCGTGAAGAATAACGGTATTGGAGAATGCAATTCAGATAAACGAAGTTCGCTGTTCGGCGCATTTGCGGAGCTTCCTGGTTGGCATTGCGGAAGCTTCGAGTCAGAAAGAACGGAAACACGTACCGGAAATTCAGTATCGGTTGTTCTGCTTTCATGAGCGAGCGATTTCATTCGCGATGATGCTCGAGAAGCAAAAGTTATTGGCACTGACAGCCGAAGAGGAGCTGGAACTAGCATGAGAGAGGTTAAGATAGGGAGATAAAGAGAGAGAGAGAGAGAGATTAAGAGAGGGTGGG
Organism: Rhipicephalus appendiculatus; assembly: GCA_030522465.1. NCBI lineage: Eukaryota > Metazoa > Arthropoda > Arachnida > Ixodida > Ixodidae > Rhipicephalus > Rhipicephalus appendiculatus. The sequence goes on along the minus strand of JALIZH010003884.1, from coordinate 1,231 downwards.
ATAGAGCTCAAAAGAAAGGAAAGTTAAAGATAGAGGATATCCAAGATACAGAGAGAGGGAGAAGAGTGAGGTAAATGGCAGGAGCGCTGAAGGTTGTGGTCGGTTGCGTCGTATGGCAGCCTTAATCTTTTCTTTTCCTTTTTTAATATCTGGTCAAATTTGTCAGAAGCAGCTTTTCCTACAGAGCTTCCAATATTCGAAACAAAGAAAGGGTCCCTTAAAAAAAAACTGACTGAAGAATACACCGAAGCGATACTTTTTGTATACTTCGAAAAATATTGTTCCAGCAAAGTTGAAATGGCGCTGAAGTGTAGGTAAGCATCTTCATATTCCTTTTTATAACCGGACGATTAGATAGCGCAGCCTCTGGGTAGCCGGACGTTCGCTCTGAGCTTCGCAGAAACCGCTTTTTGTCATAACATCAGAGACGATGAACATACGTTCCTTTGTCAACTTGGGTTTGCATATGATACTGCAACTTTTTTCTTTTTCACCTTATACGCAATGCTGCTACGCCTCTGCCACGAGGGCCGTTCTGCGTGCGCCGTGCAGGTGTTTGCTTTCATCTTGAAAAGCGCATCCGCTTTACATACAGAGCTAGCGAGGTAGGGGCCGTGTGGTAGCGACCGGGTGTGTCATCGGACGGACAGGATGGTGTCGCGTTGTTTAAGCGCGCCAAGCGTAGCTTCGATCAATAACCGTTGTTCTACGAGACGCAGCATATAAAAATATGGTAAGCTGTATTGGACAACAGTGGAGAATGAGCGGATGTGTATCAATCGTATACTTTATCCACTTTGAACCCTCTCACTGTAGTGGAGGGTATTAATTAAAATATTTTAGAAGGGCGGGTCAGCAGGACGGGATAAATTAAAGTTAACCAAATGATTTAGGGCAAAAAAGTCACAGTTTCACTGCAAAGGGCGAAGTAAAAAATTGCGAAAGCAAAAGAAATTGGAATATTATGTGAAGTAAGGCTATAGAAGCCATCTCCTTTGGCATCCGACCTGGCGTAATGGTATATTAATTCCTATATATGTTGAAGAAGCCGTGCCGCTGCTAATTTCAGTGCGAAAAGAAGAGATAAAGCATAAATACATAAATATGAAGCCCAAGATGCATCAATGCAGAGGACAGGCGGAGCACAGTTAAGCTAAATATTATGTTGGTGAAGCAGAATAAGCTTGTTGTCTGCTGAGTGAGAGTGCGTGCAATGATTCTGATGTGTTTC
>JALIZH010003882.1:0-10188 GCA_030522465.1 Rhipicephalus appendiculatus | reverse complement strand
CGTGACAAACATTCCGGCGGCATGCGCGCAGTTATTAGTGAAAATTGCTTTAATTACGTGCAGTGCGACTCTTGAAACGAGCTATCAGCAGGGTTTCTGAAACGGACGAGGTCCGCCGATGAATCGCCGCCACACTTACACCCTACCAATTGGCCAAAACGTCACGCTCGAGCCTCCGCGGAGAGCGTGTTTTGCCGTTGGGCCGACTTGCACAACAGAATCTGCATCGGCACCGAGCATAGCATCGTGGATTACTTGGGACGCACGCGCGACCGCTGTTTATTCAGCGGAATAATTCTTGGTACGAGGTTGTGACTTTGGCCGCCCCGGAGAACACGATGCACATGTTTTTACGCGCCGGCGTGGCTACTGATGGTGATATGCCCTCCCCCCCCCAAAAAAAAATCCGAGACTCTGGCGCAGTTTGGCGCAATTTACGTTGATATTATCAGGATGGCGCAGTAAATCTGATTTGGCGCACTTTGGCGCAGTTGGCGCAGGAGTGGAATCACTGAGTTCCGGAGACCTGGCGTGGCTCTGCGGAGAATACTTGATTGCCACGGATAATGCTGGGGTTCAATTCCTGCTGGGACCCTAACACTTATTTGCATTCGTCGGGTCAACGCTGCCGATGTCAGCTTTTTTCTTAACGCTATCGCGTTAAAATTACCAATGTCTTTTCTCGCCGTTCCTCGGTAGATATAAACTGTCAATCACCTGTGGCACATACCCGCCCGTGGTATACAGGTATATGCCACACGTGTCTGGCGGATAGGGTTTGACGACGTACGCGACGGGATTGTCACATTCTTCATGTCAGGATGAGCGAGTCATATTCGTCCAACCATCTTACCCTCCCATAATAATTTTGGTTTACCCCAAGTTAACGGGGTGACCACGAGAGAACCCAGACGTAGGCGGCTGGATAGATAGATAGATAGATAGATAGATAGATAGATAGATAGATAGATAGATAGATAGATAGATAGATAGATAGATAGATAGATAGATAGATAGATAGATAGATAGATAGATAGATAGACACGCTAAAAGTACCTGCATTACGCAAAGAAATGCTTCGCACTTAAAAGCTGCGCTTGATAGAGAATCGAAGCCAGGCCGTCTGCGTGGCAAGCAGGTTTTCTACCACAAAGCGACGATATCTGTATCGTGTAGATTGAATTACTGCATTTTAGCTTGAATTCGTTGCTAAAATGAAGTCTGAATGATATAGCGCATCAACGATATAGCAATATTTTGACACAAATATAATATCATCAGTGTGCGTTCGTAGGTTCCGTTCTGTGTTTCATGCGCGTAATTGTGATGGCCAGTCATGAAGAACCAGTGGTCGTTCCTGGCAAGAGGCCCACTGTTCCGGAATGAGAGCAGTGTTTCCTTGTTATAGGCATATGTTGAAGATCTCCGAAAATTCTTCCGTGTTTCCTTTTTTTCTTTGATGGTTTTATGAATAATTTGATGGAGCGCCGTTAAGGATCACATATTCTTTTTCAAGGAATGTGACGGTGCCCAATATCATTTTAATAGTCTTCCCTAATGAAAACCCTGAGTTGTTGGATGCCAGAATCATTGAGGAATCAGTTGGAAAGAATAATGCATGTGGTGGAAATAATAGTGGATTAGCTGTAAACTGTGGTGGACAGAATCGCTGAATATTGGCGAAAGTAAAAAAAATATTAAGGCAAATGGTAGAGGGGGGTGGAGAGCTTTTGTTGGTACTCGCAATTAGAGAACTGCACTGGCCGTGATTTCCGGCCCGGGCCAGGCCCGAGCCCCGCATTTGTTGAAGTTTACCCACCCAAACCCGGCCCGGTGACTGAAAAGCGAGAGCTGGGCCCGGCCCGAACACGAGAAAAGAATTCACCTGCCCGGCCAGGCCACAAATCGGGCCCGATAGGGGCTCGAGCCAATAATCTAGGTGGTATTGCACGAACAGAATCGACGGGAAGTCGTTTTAAGTTGCAAATATTTACGTTTTGTTGGCGCATGCTATGCTAACAAGTGTGCTTTAATCTACGGTAATGCCATGTACGAAAAGGCCTCGCAGTGGTAAGAGATAAGTGGACATACTGGTTACGATGAGCGGCTGTTCGGGAGGGGTATACCATGCATACTTTCTCCACAAATACAATGGGAATCAGAAAGAGTGTTTGGTAGCAGATATTTGACAAGAAAAGTGATTTGCGGGATAAGTTCACTTTCAACAGGCAGAGCAATAAGAACGGAGGAGACGAAGAACATGACCCTCACTGCACTTTGTTTTTTATTACGCTCTCTATTGAAATTAAAAGGATGATCTACCATCACACCCAGTCCTGCACCCTTCTGAGAATGTAGCGCCTGTCTTGAGCATAGCAGCCCCTTTCCACGGGCATAGCAGCCCATTTCCATATCGTTCAAGTGGTCGTCGACGCGACACCTCCAGAACCACTGGCATCTTTACCAAGTGAACACCTTTTTCGTGAATGAATGCCATAAAAAGATTTTACTTTTGTAACCGACAAAATTGTCAATTATTTCATGAACCCATTCGGGCCCAGTGTACTTTACAAAGTACACTTCTTTTTTCGAGAATAGAAAATACTCAACAGAATATTCTGATCTTTCTCATTTGAATTTCGGATGTCAAAGGTTGCAGCAAGGTGATGTTAATATGGAATATTGACTCGGTTTTATTGTTTTTCTGTTTTATGAGTCGTCAAACTTTAGGAAAATGAGAGCCTGTTAAAGGCACGTCGTCCGTACTCCTTTTTCTAAATCGATTTGAAGTTCACACTTCATATCTTCTAAAAAAACAGACTGCTTCTACTTTAAGTAGATTAATGAAATCCATGCAAAGCGCGGGAAGCGTATAGAGTGCACTTTTGACCTGAGGAGCAATCAAATGTTAGTGTGCTTTACGTAGTACGCTGGGACTTCGCGGGGGGCATGCAAGTAACTCTTGTTGTGCGTTGCATCATAGATGGAACCAGCTATTTTCTTTGGATGAATGCCATTTTTCTGGTTATCTTAGACTCACGAGACCGCGAAAGATGTCGCTGTGATTGTACGAGAGCCTGCTGATGTTTTAATTGTCACTTCTGACCCTGGCATGGCAACTTAGAAAGAGGAGGGGAATTACGATAGTACGAATGGCTGCTCTTTGCCCACGACAAGAAACATGGAACGAAAGAAACGTGGGTATTATAGCTTCTGGTTTGATTCAGGAAAGCAGCTTTGTTCCGAAAACGGCAGAAAACAGCGTAGCTGGTAAGCTGACGAAAGGCTCACTATGCTCTCTATCCTGGTGGCCATCCACGAAAAGAAAAAGAACGTAATGCCGCTGTCCACCGTCTTCATCCGCAGTAACAATGACATGAGAGGGGTTGAACTCTACCATGAAGTTGCGAATAACTACAGAATTTTCATCCTTGAGAAAAAGTGATACCAGCCCCTTTTTTACTCAGATGATCGAAATAGCCGCAGACAACGCATAAAGGGTCTGCTACCACACTGGATGTTTTAGCAGACCCTCTACGCATTGACTATTGTCCTTTAGTCGCATAATAGCAAGAAACTGACTGTGCCTTGTACCTAACAGAAGTATCAATAGGTCTCCAGCGCCCACTGTGCTTGCTATTACCCTCTATCCATGAGGACATTTTTACAAGATGCCGGCAAAAACGTTGAGTTCTGCCACAATACATCGAAATGGTGTTTCGAAAAGCGTGACGTTACGCTTTCCATAAAGCACTGGTGCTTGAATAAGTTGCATGGGCCAAGATAACTTTGTTATTAGTTTGGCAAGGGCCAAGCGTACTCTCCATTCTTGCATCAAGGCAGCTTGCCCGTTGCTATCTCGAGGGCCCAGCGTACTTTTAAGGCGAAAGCCTTTAATGTCTCATGCTCACGTCCGTCCGGCGTCCGTCCGTCCGTCCGTCCGTCCGGCGGTAGCGCTGGTGGTGTGCGTCCTCACCACCCTTACTGCACATGCGCAAACCCTCCCCCCACGCACCTCCTCTGCTGTGCTTCCCCTCTCTTTCCTCTAGGTATCCCTCCCGCCCGCGGCGTTTACACAACCATTGCGCATGCGCGTCCCCTCCCCCCCTCTCTCCTCTAGGCATCCCTCCCGCGGCGCTAACACCCCCATTGCGCATGCGCGTCCCCTGCCCCTCCCTCTCCTACGCTTCCCCCTCTCTCTCCTCTAGGCATCCCTCCCCCGCGGCATCTACACCCTCACTGCGCATGCGCGTCCCCTCCCCCCATATCTCTCCTCTAGGCATCCCCCCCCGCGGCAACCACACCCCAATGCGCATGCGGGTCCCCTCCCCCCTCTCTCCTCTCCTACGCTTCCCCTCTCTCGCCACGCAACGCCGACGCAGGCAGCGTCTGCTAGCGAGTTTCTTGGTTGAAAAAACCGACTGCTCGCGCTGCACAACCGTTCACTGGCCACCCCGTATATATGGCAATGGATCTTGACCTGCAATGTGGTGCCGGTGGGAGATTTCTCCTGTGCGTTGCCGAACGATGAAAAATTCGCAGCCTGCGCGTTAACTAAAAGCGAACTGCGGGTCTCTGTGTCCAGTCCGAGTCTTCTGCCTCTCATTGCCCAGCAGCGATTGGGATGTTCCAGTAGGAAACAACCGTCCATCACTGCGTGCTTTGCGCCCCCCAGGTTTCTCTCCTGTGCAACGCTGCGATGAGCGCCAGCGTCAACGCCGCCGCCAGTGTAAGCGTTAGCGCCCGCTGCTTCGCATCTACACATGGTTCCCTTTAGCGGTGGATGGTGTAATCTTTAAGGCGAAAGTCTTTAATGTCTCATGCTCACGTCCGTCCGGTGTCCGTCCGACCTTCGTCCGGCGTCCGTCCGTCCGTCTGTCTGTCTGTCTCTCTGTCTGTCTGCCTGCCTGCCTGTCTGTCTGTCTGTCTGTCTGTTCGTCCGTCCGTCCGTCCGTCCGTCCGTCTGTCCGTCCGTCCGTTCATCCGTCCATGTCCGTCCGTCCGTCCATCCGAGCTCTGGCACTGAGCCAGGTGGCCGCTGGGATGCGCAGACGGACGCCGGTCGCGTCGGACTCTACAGCGCTCGCGCTTTGCTTGCGTAGCGTCGCTGTGACCAGAGTTTGCAATCATTCTGACCGACGCCGTCTCAATGGACCCAGGCGTTCACGGAATACACTTTCCAATTTACAAAGGGTCCGTCAACTTAAGAGCTGGAACGCGGATGGCGTTTGCACGATGCGCAAAGCGCGAGAAAATACTAACGCATGCGAACGGAGGAAGATGAGTCTCGCGTCTCGCTGCGATTCGCGGTAAAAAATTAAAGAAGAAAACACGCACCCATTAGGTTTGTGTCTTATGCCACTGAGAGTGTAAAAGAAAAAAGACATGGCATAATCAGTGGAATGGCCACACGCTTTCGCCGAACACACTTTGGAATGTACAAAGTGTCCTTCAAATTTTTAAAGTTCAGAATCATAACTCCTGAAGACATAAAGGTATTATTATCCAAATTTGCAACAGTTGTTGCATATTGTGGTTAATTAAATATGCAAAATTTCAATAAAGTGGAACCAGTAAATCTTGCATGGGCATTAATGGGTTAATCGCATGAAGGCGATCTATGGTACAGTACCACTTCTTAAAGCTAGCTTGTTCTCTAGATTGATTAAACCCATGTAAGCCTCTATACGAATGGGAATTATAATCATCAGTTTTTTGTGCAATGATGAAAGAAGAGTGATTGGTCTACACGTAGTTCCTCAGCTTTTTCATGCCTTCATTTTAGCGCATTAGTACCAGTAAAATGCCAGCCTTTTTCCAACTTTTCGGTAACTTTGCATTTTTAGGGCTTATTGTGTAAAGTGCCAAAACCTTGTTTCGACAATCCCCAGTTCGGCAGAATTGTCGCGATCACATATTCTAACATATTTTTCTGAGTATCTGCCGGTGCGCTGCAGCCTTTCTGATCTCGCCACCTCTGCGTCAATGGAAATTCCTCGCGACTGCCAATTGCGGAGCTGCAGGGTTCCCAGTGTCCCAGTACAAAAATTAGCGCTCACTTCAACATGTCTGCAGTGGGTGATACCTTTTCAGGCAAAAATATTTTAAGATGAAAGGCCAACAAGTTATTTTTGCCACTCTTTCCTTGGGCATAAAACACGTGCCTTGTATGATTCCTTGCGGCGCTTGAAAATAGCGGCCATTAAGCACACTCGCCAGGGCTGTCACTGGACGTGTTAAAAATTCCAAATACACCGGTTACACCCAGTCAATATCTTGCTGGAATTGTGTTAAATAATAAATCTAACTGAAATTACTGCAAGCAGAAACGCAATTTTGCAGCTGACAACCGCAATTTCAAGACATTAAACTTTATCACGTTTTCTTAGAATGCAGTGATCTATATTCAGGCAAAAATCTTATGGCAAGCTTCTTTTGTTGTGTCTTCCTCTGCGCAACACAAATATTTACGGCCTTATTTCTTTCCACTCAGTTGGCTGCTCGGTCAGTCAGCAGCAACCGCTTTTTACAACCCCAGCGGAAATGAAATTGGTAAGACAATTAACATTTATTTCGCTGTCAAAAGCATGCAGATGTCAACAAACCTGAGTTTGTTATATGTGATGTCTGTAATGATATGTGAAGTTCTGTAGCCACAATTCGCTAGGAAGAACGTGAAATATGCATGGTTCACCTCTATTAATAAGGCGAAAAGCTTAAATGCCTCTTGAAAAGCGAAGATTGACCAGCATGGCGCTTAAGTGGCGTCAGCATGCCGCGGCGAAATGCAAGAAATGGATTGATGGGACGCGAGTGATGCAAGATTGGGTGATGACGTCACCATAAGATGTCATCATGACGTCACAGATGAAAAAAAAACCGTGACATCGTCATGAAGTTCCTATGACATTATACCAGTGACGTCACAGCATAGCATCATCACATGAGGTGGGCCGTTCACCGAGGCAATGCAAAACGGGGTGAAGTGCAGAAAGCTTACAGATACTCCGATTCTGCAGGCAGTGCAAAACCATGTTAGGTTCGGAAAGTTTTCGGTGGGTTGTGGGACAGTATCAATACATCAACTGAGGAAAAAAAGAAGGTGGCTTTCGCCTTCGAGTCGTCTTAGCCGAATGCATAAGAGACCCTGTTATTTTTAATTTTCAGTTGATGGCTCAAACGGAAGCAGAACTTCCTAATGTTTTAAATAAGCGTTCGTACGCATGTCAAGCTTCCTTTCTGCGAACAAATATCACACTGCCTTACACATTAGAAACAATAACTTACGTTTGGAACTGTTAAGAATCAACAAGGAGTAACCAGAAAATATCATAAATGGTTCGAAATCAGTATCCCCTCAAAATTAGGGCACGTGCTCCAACACTTTACCGCAAGGCCAAGGACGAATTGAGCACTTTCAGGTGCTTATTTTCATAATTGATGACATAGCACCGAACCACAATATTAGAGCTCCGAAGAAGCATTCTGACAAAGTAATCTACTATAATATTCACGTTTGTGTCTGAGTTTACTCTCTACATAGTAAATTCTGCTTGTCTTGGAGGAAAACATATTATTATGGAAATTTTTGTGAACTGAATCCCAGGCAAAGACCCAAGTAATACACGGTTGAAAATGTGTAGAAGCATGGTTTTGTTTTGGTAATCGAAAGAAAGTGTAGCTGTAGAGCACAGTTGCCTCTCCTGCCAGATAAGTGGACGTGGTGTATACTGTTGAATATATTTGCTTTCAATGGTCCTACACCACGCAAGTGAACTTTCGCAGTTTTGCTTAGAGAACACCCTGAAGTGACAACATCTGACATATTGCAATCAGTCTCGATAGTTCTCACTGAAAGCATGCTGGGAACATTTTCTGTATTTTGACAAAACATATATTACCTTGCTGCAGATTTAGTGTTTTCCTAGAGTATAAGTGCTTACGAAGCACAAATACTTTTAACAAGTTAAAGCTTTTCCGTAGGGGTCATAATAAAACGGTAGTATTAGTTTGAAAGTTTGAAACAGCGACCTCTTCCAATCGCAAACATCAAAATGGGTGTTAAATTTAGTAAGTTCAGTAAGTTTCAAGCGAAACCATTATCCATATTTTTAAATGCGAAGCATTTCTTAGTGAACCAAAGGCACTTTAAGCGCATCTATCTATCTATCTATCTATCTATCTATCTATCTATCTATCTATCTATCTATCTATCTATCTATCTATCTATCTATCTGTCTGTCTGTCTGTCTGTCTGTCTGTCTGTCTGTCTATCTATCTATCTATCTGTCTGTCTGTCTGTCTGTCTGTCTGTCTGTCTGTCTGTCTAGCAGCCTGCGTATGGGCGCTCTAGTCATCGTCTCCTAAACATAGTGCAGTACGAAATTGGTAATGGAGAGTAAAGGGCTCGGCGAATATGGCTGTGTCGTCACGACATGAACAACGTGAAAATCCTGTTGTATACGTCGTCGAACCCTTCCTTCAGACACGTGTGGCATATACCGGCCCCAGTATTTGGGTATGCGCCACAGGATATTGACAGTTTATCTACCGCGGATCGGCGAGACACAATGCTAATTTAATTAAGAGAGCGCTAAGGCTAAGGAGCGTGGACCCGACGAATGCAAAGAAGAAAATCAGGATTCCTGCAGGAATAGAACCTAACAATTCTGCGTGGCCATCAGTTATTCTACCAGAGAGCCAGGCCACGTCTTGAGACTGCTTTGAAAAAACACCCTACATCGGCATAAGGTCGGTGCTACCTTAATTATGGTTCCAGGTCTCGCTTATAGATTTATAAAAAACAAAATAATAAACGTTACACATGCACCTCTATGATACAGGCGTCACGTCCGGCTAACGTTAATTGTGGTTCCAGTGTTGGCTTCGCTTGTATAACAGTCTAATAAACATTACAATTACATTCCTATGATTAAGCAAGCTATATTCAAGCGTTGCCGGATCCCGGAGAAATACGCTAATAGAAAGTTACATATGATATTCCCATCATCGCACCGTAGAGTTCCGTTTTGTCGCGATACTACTGTCGGCTGTGCTCTAACGAAATTGCATCAGAACATAAATTACCCTTTAAACGCCAGTCTATTCAACGTTCCTGGTAAGTTCACGAGGAGCACACAACGCTACACTTACAAAAACACGTCGATTCACTTCGCAACGCTCGGCTCAAAGCCACAAATTTCACCCTAGACAATTGCTCACCGACTGCTTCGCATGAAACCGATTCCCACAAGGTGTGGGATCCGCCGAATTTTTTATGCGCTAGATGTCTTATTCATTCGTCAACACAGAAGAGTGATGAATGCAGTAAGGTTATCACTATGTACGTTCATTAGGTCCCGTAATACTTGTTTCATTAGTCAGCTCGTAAAAGCTTTATATCCTTCCTTTCCTCGAATATATTTATCATTCATGGACATATGATGTGGAAAGAGACATTAATTTGGTAGTCTGTAATTTACGGTTTGGCGAAATAACGAAACTTTTAGTTTTATGGTAATGAGGGCAGTTAAAAATGCAAGACCTGAAGATTGCGGTTCCACTGTTCATTTTAGCTCATGCTTTAAGCGTATATTTTCTTCTCGACACTGGGGTTTTGTGCCCTTTTCTTGTGAACAGTGCTATCGTGTAACGGTAAATGTGTCACTCTATGCTTTCGGATATGGCCCATCACTTAGGAGCTTTGCAGACATCAAATGTACATCCTCAGGGGAAAATAGTGTACAGTGGAAAATATGACGTTGATGGCATTACGTTGCTACGGAGACCATTTTGTTCTAAATTCACATTACATGAAGCCCTCAAAAAGCTGAAATGTTTCTTAACTAATGTGGCCAATATCATCATGTAGACCATTACTTCCAGCTTTAAACTTTGAGAAAACTACAAACCGTTTAGGATATCCTTGGCAAGAATTTTTATAGACACCTATGAGCTTCACGCACACAATATTATGCGAATTGGCTACATGATGTCGCGCAAACTTGAAGAGGTGCCAGCTTCAATAGCAAGTGTGAAAATAATATTTAATTCACATTTACTAGCATCGGTCCGGACCTTCACAATACATCACATAAATTTCTCCTTAGGAGCACAGCGCCTATGTTCCGTAATAACTCTCACGCAACCGTTTCGATAATAGCAAGTGGAATCTTCTGTTGTTTGTAA
>JALIZH010003880.1:0-19502 GCA_030522465.1 Rhipicephalus appendiculatus | reverse complement strand
TGTTCTCGATCTCCAGATAACCACTTCCAACAAGCGCCTCATCGGCCTGGGGATGGTAAATACTTTCGCACAGCTTCGGGAGGCTTGACTAATCAACACACAAGAATTTCACAGACGACGTCCGGACGCCGCCTATTAGCCCGGCTACACATCCACCACCACCCAACATTGACGGAAGAGCTCGACGCACCCCCGAAGTCTGGAGATCCGCCCTGCACATGCACCCTCTTCCCGCCAACATGACACGTGTGAGGACCACAGTGGCAGGCGCCTTGCGCGGGCGGAAGCACTGACCCACCACTATGGCGACAAACGCGGAATTTTTTCACGTGGACACCTCTGACCCTCACCACGGGGGGTGGTAAACGGCCGCAGTGATTCACCAAAAGGTCGCGAGGAATGGCCTAACATTCGGAGCTGAAAACATAACACACGCGGAAGAAGTCGTCATCGCGCAAGCGGCCGCAAACCTGGACTCGCGCGTCATCATCACCGACTCGAGAGAGGCCTGCAGAAACATTGAAGAGGGGTGTGTTCTTCACCTTGCGTATCGCATCCTCCAAAATGGGAATTACGTCGGGGCCCCTTCGTCCCGAATGATAATATGGGTTGCTGCTCAAATGGATCCCGAACTTATTCCGGTCGTCACTTTTCGAGAGTTTACTCAATTATACCTATTCGGCCACGCAATTTATCCTGAGCCCTGTAAGGGCCCTACAAAGGAAGAGGAGCGCATACTCCTCCGCCTTTACAACAAAACACTGCTGCGCCCGGCAGTTTTGAAACACCTTGATTCTGCCTGTACAGGAAAGTACCCCCACTGTGCTGAGACGTCTTCGGACATTTTCCACATGGTGGGGGCACGCCAATCAACCCGAACCTTGCCCCAAAACTAAACCCCACCCGGGAGGCAGCCCTGCTTGACTGCTCCGACTTGGACAGCCAGAAAGCCATGGTTGACCGAGCCCGAGTTGCAGCGGCCGCCAATGGGCGCCTGTAAGGAGGAGCCCACCTAGTGATCATGAGGGGTGGCCCGTTCTGGGCCTCCTCAAACTTCCTCCTATTGCGCCAGGAATAAAGTTTTTTCATGCAATCCGGGGGATCAGCCGGACGAAAAGCCGACTGCGAGACTTGTACTGCTCATCCGGAATGGATGACCTTAAGGAACAACTGCTTAAAACCTGTGTTGTTTGCCAGTCATGTGACAAACATGCGCCGCCATCTGCAGCTCCTATGGGGCCGGTAACTTTCCCTAAAAATACCTGGGATAAAATTGACATTGTGATATTATTGGCCCACTTGAAGAAGCTCCCATCAATTGCCATATGCAGTAACGCTTATTTATTACCACAGTAAATGGCCATAAGTATATTTTCAATGCAAGGTTATATAGGCACGGTCAAGAATATCCTGCTGCAAGTGTTTGCTCATGATGGCTACACGAGTGAAATAGTTTCTGACCACGGACCACACTTCAGTTCGGCTGAACTTGAAGAGTTATTAGATGCGAAGCAGCTTATGGCGGAGTTCCATCCGGTGGTGGTGTGCATCCTGACCACCATCACTACGCATGCGCAAACCCTTTCCACACACCTGCTCGCTAGCACACGCAAGCAGCGTCTGCTAGCGAGTTTCTTGATTGAAAAAACCGACTGCTCGCGCTGCACAACCGCTCACTGGCCACCCCGTATACATAGGCACTGGATCTTGACCTACACGGTAGTGCCTGGGGGAGATTTATCCTGTGCGTTGTTGAACAATGAAAATTCGCCGCGTGCGCGTTAACTAAAAGCGGGCTGTGGGTCTATGTGTCCAATCAGAGTCTTCTGTCTGTCATTGCGCATTAGCAGTGATTGGCATGTTCCAGTAGGAAACACCGGTTCATCACTGCGTGCTTTGCCCCTCCCCAGGTTTCTGGCTTGCGCAATGCCGCGATGATCGCCAGCGTCAACGCCCGCTGCTTCGCATGTACACGTGGTTCCCTTTAGCGGGAGATGGTGTAATTTTTCGGGAACGTGGCATACGCCATTGCTTTTCTTCTGTTGACCATCCGCAAGCAAACGGACTTCTAGAAAGGTTCAACACAGTCATCAGTTTCTTGTTCACATGGCAATGTACGAGCGGCGTGATATCCGTGTCACCGTGACCGACTATTGGGGCGCCCCGTTGCACACCTCATGGCACAACGGGAGTTGCACCCGCCGTTCTCCTGTATGGATGACTGCCACGAAATCGATTAAGCATTGTTGGATTACCGGATTCTTTATTTCACGATAATCGAGCAGAGTCGATGAAACGGCTGCATTAGCGTGTCATACAAAACAAGTTTTTTCCAAACGTTACACGTGTGCCGTCGTGCAGCCCGGACCAGACACTTTGCCATCGGCAAATACGCTCGCGTAAGCAAGTCGTCAGTTCACGGAAAAATATCCACGCACTTTTCAGAACCGAAGACGATCATTGAGCAACGAGGGGCAGCCTCATTTCTTTTGGGAGACGGTCGAGTATGGAGCGCTTCCAAATTTCAAGCTACACACCCTGAAGCGGCGCACAAGTTGACAAGCAATGAACGCGGTATTCTGTATTGGACTTTATCCTTATCGGACAAGCCTCTTCAAGGTAGTGCATCTCCTACGAGTAAACATCATTCTGACTGTCCACATACGTTACGGCAAGAAATGGCAGCAGAAGCCAACGATGAATGAAGTTCACAACCACCTTCACTGCAGGACTAAATAACCAGCCAACCACCATGGAAGAACGAAAGAGTAAAAAAAAAACTCCTCTGAAGCTCAGGAACTGTGCGCTACGCAAGCGATGGTTTGTTCTTTCAATCAACCGGCGAAATGTCGCACAGTTGAAGCCACTAATAACGATGCCGGTTTTAACAATATATCGGTTATAATAATGAGAAGCTGCTCCACCGTCAACTTTTGTATGTTTTCTAAGGTGAAATAATCCCCTTACTACAATACCACCGTTCCGCATTGTCGGTTAGACCAATGGGTTCTGGCTGTTGCGCGTCGGTCCTGAAAGGTAATGCAACGCGGTATCTTTTAAAAGAAAGAAGAAAACGAGAAATTCAAGCTGCTGAACCACCACTCTACAAATCCAATGTCTCCCAGCCCCACTTCACGTAAGGTGACTTTTGCAGTAAAGCCGACTTTTGAAATCCACTACTGTGCGGGAGTGGTGGTAGCTATTGTTATCGGACATGCATTTTGAATAAAACATTCGGTCTTCCGAGAATTTTAGCGCCGCAAACTCCAGAAGTTGTCCATAGGCTCTACGGGGCTTGTGGCGGTGCCGTGAAAGCGTCCGAAATTTCGAGCATGCCCCGAAAATCAGCAGCTTTGTCATTCTTATCACTCATGATTGCTGGCATATTCCATCCGATATTATACTTTTCACAAAGCGTTTATAGCAATTATCGGTTATAACAATAAAATTTTCGTGGCACTTGAGTATTGTTGTAAGTAGGTTTGACTGTATAAGAAAGAAGATGAGGATCAGCACGTGGGGACATTAAATAAAGAAGATGATGTTCAGGCATCGGATGCATTGTTTCTGTGTGTTCTAAATACAACGTTTTCTTGTGGCTTTGACGAACTTCCGCGAGATATTTATGAATGACTTCTTTATTGCCATCGCTGGTATTGATCATGAAGCTCGCGTTGGGACCTCGTATCAGCTAAGGCAACACTGATTGTGATGTACTTGTTTTCCGTATTAGACTGTGCAACCAAACCACAACGAATTCTGAAGACAAAATAGCAGAGAAAGAGGGAATGTAAACTTTGCTATAATTGAGAAAGAGGGAATGTAAACTTTGCTATAAGTGCTAATTCTTTGCGTTCTGGCATTACTACGAGAACATTTTATGTGCTTTTTAACAACATGAATGCAGATATTTGTTGAATTGGAACAGACCAAAGGTTAACCGCTGAAAGGTAGTAATAAATAGATGGGACGCAGAAAAGCTGTAGAAGCCAAGAGCTTATAGCATAACCTAAGCAATTGATAGTGATAAAAGAAACAAATGCATGGTCGTAGGCTTCGAGCCAGCTTTCCCGGTCTGCTAATAACGATCCGCGGAAGGTTGGCGGCTCCCTGGGATGCCGTAGAAGGATGGCGTGGGCTGCACAGGGTCGAACAGCGCTTGTGCGATTTGCGGCTCCCTGGGCTCTACGGGAAGCGGCCCGTGCTCTGGCTCTAGTCTCTTCTGCCTGCGACTATTTCGACAATCCGGGTTGTCTTTAGCATCGTCTCCTTGATAGCTTGGGCGTGTGTCAACGCTCTGCGGAGGAGCATCCGGATCATGAACAAAGCAGCACCTTCACCAGATGTGACGTGGTCGTGACGTACATGAAGGCAACTGTCGGCGTGTTCAAGGTGAAACTCTTTCTTTGGGCGAACCTGTGGCCGGGAAACGAGAACTCCAGCTACAACAATACGCACTGCACGCCGATAGCGGCGAAGAGAGCGTAGGCCGTCAGTAATATGATTAGCGGCAAGGCGCGTTGGTATTTTTGCATGCGACACCGAAGCTTCTAGCGTAGCCGCTGATGCTTGCGAAAGCTCTAAAAAAACTTGACTATTCGCATCCTGCGCGCAATCGTAAAGGTCATCTGACCAGCATCTGAAGAAAGAATTAGCGCATTATTCTCTCCTGGCCCTTCTCGTCTTTCTGGCAAATTTTATGACTCCAGCAACAGCCGCCCTTCGTTCATCCTTGTCTCCCATAGCTATTGCGCGTAACAGTGTGTAACAGCTATTGCGCGTAACAGCGTAACAACGGTAACAGCGTGTAGCCGACGAGCACCAAATCCTGATTGGCTTAACGCTTAGTGATGAAATTGTACACGCGCTTTTAAGAAATAAGTGACGAGGAAGAGATATCGCCTGTATGAAGAGTAGTGAAGGTGAAGAGAAAACCACTCCGTCGCATTTGAACGCGAGGCGGAGAGGGACCCTTTACACAATAATCTCAGACAACCTCAAAGCTTCACGAACATTGCGGCACTGTTTCTACAGAGCATTGCAAACAGCTTTTGTGAGCGAAACTTGAATACATCACAATAAAGCAAGAAACTGACGTGGCAATATTGACTTGCGCAGGAGTTGGTTCGTCAACCTTAACATATAAATTATTCATTGACGAAAGTGCATTTATTTGTAGTATGGTACGTCATATAGGATAAATAATTGACCTTCATATATGTGTTCTCCCTAAAATTGCGTTTTTTTTTCATATTTGTTGCAACTTCTTGTTCAAGTGGTCATGCACCCGATAACTTCGCTTATGTAGACATCCTGTATTCGCAGAGAAAGCTATGTGAAAGTAATTGGTCTTTTACCGACAGCTTATATTAACAGCATTACCAAAAAAAAAAAAAAAAAACTCTCGTTTGCGCACTTGGCTCAGATTACATTGCGCCAAAGACACAAAACATGAAGCCTGCATCGAAAGCTGCGCAAGCTTTCTTGCTGCTAACCTGTAAAGACACAAAGGACGAACCCAACAAAAAATCTAAATATGTATTCAAAACAAGAAAGAACTGTAAAACAGCGCATAAAGTGTGTGTACACACTCATAGCTGCGACACTTACCTTACTGTTGTGCTGTAAGGAGTCCACGGGCGTCGCTTTTAAAGAACATCTCATGTACTTACTCGTAGTCAGGAAGAAGCACTAGTACTGCTAATGAACACTATTCACTTGTCAACTACATAAAAGCCTCGCAAAAATACATATTAGTTATCCGATTTCATGTTGTAATCTCGATTTTTTCATTGGACAGTATTGGCCATTATTTTTTCCTCTGATGTCGACTATCCATCACACGACCAGGACAAGTTGGATGAGGACGTTGCTGCTCAATTTATTCATTGCCATACTAAATTTCAGGAATCACCTAAGTGGCAGCTTAAGATTCCTAGAAGAATGGGTGCTTCCCTACTTCATGAAAGTGGCCGGACGCGGGACGCCGGATGCGGGACGCGGGAGGGACGAACATAGCCCCGAGCATAAGATGCTTCGCATCTAAAAAAATCACGCCATATCCACGAAGTGAATGATGATGAGTGGGTGAAGCTCCGGAGGTAATCTGGTGAACCGTCAATCCTCGGTAAATTTTGCCCACTCGATCATCATACAAAGACCTGACACACAAACGCGGGCGTGTGGTTTCATTGTACTATCGCGCTCAGTATGAGCTACATCACGCGAGCGCGTGGCCCAGCGCTCTGCAAGGCTGTAAAGTGGCGCCGATCATGCCATATTTTCGAGTTATTGGGAGAGAGTTTGGCTATTCCTGTAAGTGCGCATCACTCCCTATGGCTTGCTTTCGCCCTAGCCCTCTTTTATTTGAAGGAACGTTTTGCCATTTATTTAAGAAAAATTCGAAGTCTGTGTCTCAAGCCACGGCGGCCGTTATCATGTTCGAAGCTGACATCACGACAGGGCAAAACGAGGGCGAGCATGAAAGCAAGGCGAGGCGATGCACACTCAAAGAAACAGCTAAACGCTCCCCTGATAACTCTAAGTTATTTCACGATCGGCGCCACTGTACAACTTTACAGTGCTCTTGGCCACGCGCTCCCATGATGTAGCTCATACTGAGCGCGATAGTACATACAGTATATACACAATGTTTCATTATTTACATATTGATAAAGTATATACACAATGTTCTATTATTTACATATGGGGTAGATGATGATTTTGTTCAAGAGCTCTACGGACCACAAAGAGGGGGTTCCCCTGATTTTGTTTCCGTCATATATGACGTTAAGCTCAGGCGAACGTTTGTTGTCGGCGTTGCCGTTTCGCCTTTCGAGGGCGAGAGCGCGTTCTCGATCGTTTTCATCCATGGCAGAAAGAGAATGTGTGGTCTGGAACGCGCCTATTCTTCATGGTCATCAGCGTCATCGTCATCGTTATCACGTGTAGTGGGTACATTCCCCTATACGGTGGCTACGACGCGACGCCGGACTGCCTATGCCCTAAGGTGCTTCGCCCCAAAAATTCATTGCTAAACAAGGCTAATTAGCAAATTTAAAGCACAGTGAACGTATTGAATGTATGCGAAACTGTCAATATTTCCGGGTGGTCGTGTCATGGTTCTTGTCCTGGCTCTTATCTTCTGTCCCGTGGTGTCATTTAGTGATAAAAAGCACTATGGATTCACACCAACTAGTCCGCCAACGCATTCTGTTGATGTACTGTGCATAAATAATCTACTGTGCCGTGCTTCGATATATTGATCATTATGGGCTCGCTGTACACAAGTCTTCCTACCTCTTCATTCAAGCATGTACTATGTCAGACGATACGTGGAGGGTTCACTAATCCACATAGTCAATTATTTGAAAATACTGCTCTTCACCGTGTAGACGAAACAGGCAAGGAGCTGAAGGATGAGAATCTCTTTTTGTTACTAGGGCTGCCATGTTACTAGGGTACCCAAAGCCCACACAGCGCCTCTTTGACTGCATTGCATAAGCTTCGTCATTTCAATAGCGCGGGAAAGAATCTTCAGACTCTCTCACGGCAAGTGATATCGGAACATATACGTAGTGCTGCAACCTTTATCAGAAAGCAGAAAGACAGGAATGCTTAATGCGTGCTGTTAGTCAGACATTTTCTCTCACCTGACTAAAAAAGTTCTGATCATCGAACAAACTTCACGATGCCCGCAAAATAACTTTGTCAATGAAGAACATTAAATTATATTTTTGTTCACAGGTGCCAATAAAACTACACACGCCGTCACGTTTTCTAATTATGGAGAATGCAGTATCTACTATGGTAAAGCAGGTGATAATGCACCTCTCAAGGGAGAAGGAAGTAAGTATCGAGAGCGTGCTCATACCGAACAATTTTCCGCACTCCTATGCGCTTGTTTACGCCTGTGTCAACCCTTGACAAAAGCAGCAGTTACGCATAATTTTACAAAATGACATGAACTGTGAATTTCACCGTAGAGTAGATATCCGAGGCATCGTGTTCTCTGATGTTGCTGTTTTTTTTAATCTTCCCAACTCATGTTATGGCGATTGTTAGATGAAAAGTAATGCTGATATCGTTTTCAGTCATACCTAAATGGATAATATTAAAATAGTAACATAATGAGGATTTTTTTTATTTTAGCAAAACTACAAACGTCCCGCAGTTCTGCAAGCCGACTCACCGAAGGGACAAATTCGCTTCTGGGGCACTGCGCCAGTGAACCGACTAGTATTTTTGTGCATCCAAAAAAAAAGAAAACTGGCAACTTACATGTTTGAGAAAATTTAGAGTGCATTAAAGACTCATATAATTTACCGAGGCCGCGAAGTCAAGCACGCGCTCAGCTAATTAATTATGCCATTTTGGTTTAATACGACACAATACAGCTCAAAAGTTAGTGTCCTGCAGCAAATACATACTTAAGATATATTTTTTGAAGTGATAACGATAAAGCTTACAAAAGGTATGAGCATATTTCTGATCAATCTTTAGAAAAAGAATCGACATTCATTTCGAGGCACACAATTTGGTATAATTTCCTATTTGAATAAGAGTAAACAAAAAATTGGCCGCGTATCTGCGTGCTTCGCTGCAAATGTCGGCGAAAGACGATAGCCTCCTGCCGGCCGTGCTACATCAGTTCTGGTGTCATCCGTGGCCGCCTGTGAAGCTGTTCTCTTACCATTTCCGTCGTGGCGCGATAAATGCAATGCCAGATGGTGTCCATATCACGCCGGCGCTTCTGCGCTGGAATTTGGTCGTCGGTCTTTTTCCTGCGTTGTCTGGGCATGTCTTGTACAGTGCGTTGTATTTCATCAAGCGGCTATTTATGTTTTGCCTTGCCTAAGGCAGTGCCTCCTCTATGTTGAAGCGGTCGCATGTGGCTGGCATTGATAAAATAGAAAGGGCGCTGCGTGACATATGGACGCCATCTGGCACTTGACGTCGGAAAACATGAGCTTCTGCAGAACCCAGGGTCACTGCCAGGTGGTAGCACCATGCCGCCGGTAGAGGGCTTTTTCGTGCATAGCGTTGCATTTTCAGCGCAGCCTAGGAAACACTAGGGTCTTTAGAATTACGTATCTATGTATTTTGCAGTAAAGGAACACACCGTCTAATGCTTACGTATTGATGTTGCACCTCAGATATGCGTAATATTTGCTTTTTGATCGACAATCTTCAAAAGTATTAACGCAGCTCCCAGTTCCAGATGGCTGGGCGTTAAGCAAGTGCTTAAACTTTGGCCGGGTTGTTGAATCGTGTCACAGACAGACAGACAGAAGCACAAACTAAGATTTATGCGTTCAAGTATCCCATGAAAGACTATTGTATTTAAAACGCATGCGAGCTACACCGCTGTGAAACCAGAGGAAGTGCGTAGCACGGGCATGAAGCGATATCCGTTCGTAGAGTTCCCACTGCTCCGTTTGCCAAAGCGTCGGTGACGCCAATGTTTGTGGTAAATGCAGGGCTTCCCGGCGCGAATAGAATCTCGTTAGGTAGATTCGCAATCTCGGTGTGTGACGTTGCGCCAACTTTCGGCGCTTTATCGAATCCCTGCTTGTTATGGCACTTTAGATTTCCGTCGACTGCCGCGAGTTGCGTCAGGCACTTTGCCCCATCATTGCATCGGACGCAGTGATTCCGCGCCTTGCCACGTCGATGACGTGCAGGCGGCAGGGGGAAAAACTCGCTCACTCAGCGAGGTGGTGGCGTCCTCTCTTGCGCCCCGCCGGAGTGAGCCCCATGAGTACGAAATGTTTTAAGTGATTTTAAGTTAATCATTGCGATTGCTTCCTGTTTATTCCAGTTACTTATAGTAACGCGATAGCGTTAAAGAGCTCGTTTCGCAGAAATTCCGGCCTCGGCGTCGTTGGTTGTGAGCGCAAAATCACCATCTTGTCCGTGACCGAAAAATCATCATCTTGTCCGTGACCGAAAAATCGAGAAAGATGCAATCAAAATAAATAATAAAAGCTTTCGGGTCTGTGTGGCAAGCAGGTGTTCTACCACACAGCCATGCCTCTGCTTGGAAATACTGTGAAAATAACTTCCTCTGCTTGGAAATGCAGTGAACATAACTTCCATGCTTCGCAAACGCAAGCGTCCTTTATTAGGCGTCGCTATATAACATGTAATATCCCAGGAATATTGCGTGGTACAAGCGTACATTGCCATCGAGCGTCAGAATATGTGACTATCATACCGATTCCGTAGTTTAAAGCCAGCCACCCATTACAAACGGCACACACCTTACTGCGCGTATTCCCTTAACACCACGTAGTGGGTGCTAGCAAGTTCGAAAACATTTCCCACATTTGCCGCGCATAATTTCTCCTGGTTTAAAGCATATTACCCATTACATGGTATGAACTAAGTGATTGAAGTACGCGGTATACAGGGACGGGATATCGCTATCGCGTTCAACTCTTAAAGGCGAAGCTTAAGGGTCCCCCAATTTTTACTTCACAGCTTTCTCATTAATTACAATCTAATTTTGGTCAATATTAGTGTTATAATGATCTTTAGTGAGCGCTTTACAATTCTGTAGCCTTACGGTGAGCCTGATCACGCCACATGAATTGCGTGGACAACAAGCCGGGCCCCTGAAGTGCTCCGCACTTAAAACGAAACTTGCCCGCACACGCTCTATGCCATTATACTGCCACAACCTTCTGTATATGGTACGATAAAAAACCATTTAGCCATGGCGTTCTTTCATGAGACAGTTCGCAAAACTTATACCATGGCACCTTCTTGTCAAGAAAAAAAACCGGCAGATCCTACGCACTGTGGGAATCGATGTAATGCGAAGCAGCCATCAAGGAGCCACTCATGCTGTGCATAATATGCATGTCATTATTTACATGTTAGGACCTGTCATTTCAGTTCGTCATACAGTCACGTCGCGCAATACAAATTTCGGTGCATATCAAGCTAAAGAACTGGACGCAAGCGCACCATGAGCATGGCATGTAAATGGCATTGTAGATGACATGCATGCCAAGATTTTCATGTTACCACCTGCCACTTAATGTTCGCTTAAGCCTCGAATCGCAGCGAGACGTGAGACCAATCTGCCTCCACTTCACATGCGTTCCAATTCTCGCGCCTTGCGCATCGTGCAGACGCCATCCGAGTTCCAGCGTTTAAATTGACTGGCGCTTTGTCAATTCCAAAGTGTGTTCCTCGAACGCCTGTGGCCACTGAGACAGGGTCGGTCAGAATGGAATGTGATGCGCGCGTTTCCCTCCCTTGCATTATTAGAGACGCTGGGCACAGCGACGCTTCGCAAGCAAAGTGCGAGCGCTGTAGAGTCCAACGCGACCGGCGTCGGTTTGCGCACCCCGGCGCCCACCTGGCACCATGCCAGGGCACGGCTGGAGGGACGGACGGACGGACGTGAGCATGATACATTAAATGCTTTCGCCTTAAACATTTGGTGTATATCAAGCTAGCGAAATGGCCACGGGAGTGTCATGAGCGTGCCATGCAAGTCATGTTGCACATGACATGTCATGATTTCTATTACTACCAGTTGCCATTTATGCTCTTCATACAATCACGTCGCCGAATACCAAATTTGGTGTATCAAGTTAGCGAAACGGCCATGGGGAGTACCATGAGCGTGATATACAAGTCATGTTGCACATGACATGTCATGATTTCCATATGTCAACTTGGCATTCATGTTCGTCATAAATACCAAACACGCAATACCAAATTTGGTGTATATTAAGCTAGCGAAACGGCCGTCAGCGCGCCATGAACGTGGCATGTAAATCATGTTGTACATGACATGCAGGTCGTGATTTTCATATTAACACCTGGCATTTGTGTCGGTCGTGCAGAAATGTCTCATCGTACCAATTTTTCAATATATCAGGTTAAGAAAATGGCCTCAGGAGCACTATGGCCATGGCGAGTAAATCATACTTTTCCTGGCAAGTTAGTCATGATTTTTATAATATGACCAGTTAGTCAAGTTTGCCATACATTCATGCTATGTCATACCAATTTTGGTATAAATCCCATGAACGATACGGCCAGGAGAGCGCAAAGTCTTAGGCGGCTAGATAGATAGATAGATAGATAGATAGATAGATAGATAGATAGATAGATAGATAGATAGATAGATAGATAGATAGATAGATAGATAGATAGATAGATAGATAGATAGATAGATAGATAGATACGCTCAAAGTCGCCGAAGTTCGCGAAGAAATGCTTCGCATTTAAAAGAAAACACGGGCAAGTAACAAACTTCAATCACTCGTTTTTTCTCTTTCCTGAGTCAAGCGGCCATCACGATCACAATGGCACAAGGCCATGGTATCGCAATTTAAGAATGTGCTCGTCAGTCTTGACACACAAATTTTTGCACTTTCTGCATAATCGTACGTCAGTTCCTGTCATTGTCTCTCTACAGAGGGACAACACCCAAAAATTGAAGTGTCTTTCTCGCAGCACTCGGCTGACCTGTTTTTGCGTACAAATAAACTTAAAGCTTTTTACTCTCCGTTTTTCAGCTGTCAGCACGCTTATTTAAACACCCGTATTCTCTAGGTTGTGCACTACCGCTTTCACCCGCGACATAGTTGAAACAAAGCAGAAAAGATGAAGGACTATGCGCAAGTTGACACTTAGACAACGTCAGCACGATTTCAATCATAAAGGGGGGAAAAAGCTAAGAGGGAGCTTCACGTGAAAATCTCGAAGCCCAGCCATAAAAGGAAATCGGTGCACGCTCCGGAATGAAGACCAGAGAGAGCATGGAGCATGAAGGGGGCGGGCGGCTTTACAATCACTAGAATGCCGTCGGAAGAGGTTGGCTTGTGGATGTTAAGCGCGCTCATTCTTCTATTTCCGTTTCTACAGCAGAGCCGTTAAGGCCGAGGTTTGACGTGTGTCGTAGATAAAAAAGCTATCATCATCATGAACTGACACGCGCCTTCTTCGTCCTCTCTTCACCGCCCCTAGAACACGTGCACCTATTTCACCGGCGAGGAATGCAACAAGTTATGAGCGAGAGTATGAGTAGAGCTAGAAAAATGAGAGAGAGAGAAATTGAAAGAACGAGGAAGAGGGCATGCATGGCGAAAAAAGTTTACTGCCGAATCGTGATGCGAACTCGCATAAACGCGATCTAGAGTGCCTCGATGCGAGCGCCCTCCCAGAGTGAGGACAACCGCGTCGTCTGCTAGCGCAACCGCCATTTTCTTGCATCCGCCGGTCGCGGGGCGCGCGGTGGCTGCGGGGAGCGTTTCGAAAGCGGAGGAGGAGGAGGAGGAAGAGGGAGAAAAGGAAGGACAGGGAGGTTAGCCAGTTCTCAGACTGGCTGGCTACCCTGTGCTGGGGAAGGGGGTAAGGGGAATAAAAGATGACAGAAAAGAGATGTTATAAAAAGGAGAAAGAAAAGGAAAAAAAGGAAAACACTAATACGATAAACGAACTGGTCTCAGAGTCTGTCTCTGAGACCAGTTGCCCGCAAGAAGCGCAACAAAGCTCTCAATGCTTTGCGTGCCGAGGACGGTCTCGGCCAGTGTCCTAAGACCCGTTCCTCCGACAATGGGCGATTGTCCAGTCCATCTAGCACCTTTTTAAGTTCTTTTCTTGGCGCACTGAAGCGAGGACAGTCACAGAGAAGATGGGCGACGGTCTCCTCGCAGCCACAGTTGTCACATGTCGGGCTGCTGGCCATTCCGATTCGAAACGAATAAGCATTCGTAAAGGCCACCCCGAGCCACAGGCGGCACAAGAGCGTCTCCTCGGCTCTGGTTATTCCCGACGGAAGACGGAGCTGTAGATTTGGGTCCAAGTTGTGAAGACGGGCGTTGGTGAATTCCGTCGAGTTCCACTGTGTCAGTGTCAGTTCCCGTGCAAGTGAACGAGGCTCCTGCTTGCACTGGGCGCTTGCAGGGGCGGCGCCAGGATTTCTTTACGGGGGGGGGCACCTACGACAAGCGAGTTCCTCCAGGGGGGCAGGAAGGCGTGTAACTCACGCGTTGTTTTAGATGTGAAGCATCTTATGGCGAAGCTTAATCCGGTGGTGGTGGTGGTGGTGGTGGTGGTGTGCCGCGTGCCCACCCTTACTGCGCATGCGCAAAGAGTTAAAGAAAAATAAAAATAAAAAACCTCCTCTCTCTCCTCTAGGCATCCCTCCACACGGCAACCACACCCTCACTGCGCATGCGCCTCCCTTCCTCTCTCCCCTCTTACACTCCCCCCTCTCACCATCCCTGCCCGCGGCGTCTAACTCCCCCCTGCGCATGCGCGTCCCCCCCCTCTCTCTCCTCTCCTACGCTCCCCCTCTCTCCTCTACGCATCCCTGCCCACGGCGTTCACACTCCCACTGCGCATGCGTGTCACCCCCCTTTCTCTCCTCTCCTCCGCTTCCCCCCTCTCTCGCCTCGCGACGCCGACGCAGGCAGCGTCTGCTAGCGAGTTTCTTGGTTGAAAAAACCGACTGCTCGCGCTGCACAACCGTTCACTGGCCATCCCGTATATATGGCAATGGATCTTGACCTCCAAGGTGGTGCCGGTGGAAGATTTCGCCTGTGCGTTGTTGAACAATAAAAATTCGCAGCGTGCGTGTTAACTAAAAAGCGGAGTGCGGGTCTCTGTGTCCAGTCGGAGTCTTCTGTCTCTCATTGCCCATTAGCAGCGATTGGCATGTTCCAGTAGGAAACACTGTTCCATCACTGCCTGCTTTGCGCCTCCCCAGTTTTCTCTCCTGCGCAACGCTGCGATGAGCGCCAGCGTCAACGCCGCCGCCAGTGTAAGCGTTAGCGCCCGCTGCTTCACATCTACACATGGTTCCCTTTAGCGGGAGATGGTGCAATTTTTTTTACTATGTTTGCTTCTGGGGGGGGGGGGGGGGGCACAGGCGAAAATTTTGGGGGGGGCTCCAGCCCCCCCGTGCCCCCTCGCTAGCGCCGCCCCTGGGCGCTTGCATTCTACTTTAGCTTTGGTGTATTCCTTCCTTTGGCAGAGTAGATGATAAGCGAGAGTAAAGATTCAGTGACGCGTCAACTAGTTCGAGAGGATTAGCGAATGTATAGAGATTATTATTCTTTTTGTTACAGTAGTTGACAACGGCAGGCAACTTCGTAGTCGCGCCGTCGCCGCGAGCTTTCTGTCGTAGCGCTTACGTATGGACATAGTGACAAGTAAGAGAAATGCGCTAAAATAGATAGCTGATGTGTATTTAAGTACGGATGCCCGGCGTCCTTACTTCCATTGACACTATTACGCGCCGGCTACACGATTACATGGTGGCAAACTGTGTCAGTCATGCACTAGGTAATCAAAACAAAGACGCGCGACGGAGTACCATCACTTAATACCTTTACGTAAAATATGTTATGCACAAATTGTTATGAACTGTGTATTTAATTCTGTCGAGCTTTTTTCTTCTCATGCGTATGCGCATATAGGATACAAAAAGGCTGTTAAGGTAAACTAACACCAGCACAAGTTTTGCTTCCGTGACCTCCGGCATGTGTGGATGGTTTCTGACGTAAATGTATGCGTAGCCTCAGTCTTGCGTAGGTGGCTACCAGCATCTTGCCTATTTCTTCCTTGTGTTCTGCGCACGTACTCAGGCATGGCCGGTTACCTTCGCAAGGTATTCTGTCAGAAAGCGTAGTGGCGACTTCATCGTGTGTACATTGTTTGTACACCACGCAATAACGCCCATGAAGTGCTCCTCGTAGTTCTTGAGAGTGCGGATCACTTCACTGCTCGGATAAACCAAGTTTCGTCCATCACTCACATATTCCTTTAGAACTGTCAATGAAGCATATTCATTGCTGTCTGCACCAAGGAGGGCATCCTTGCACTGGGAACAGGATACTGACTTCGAAACGCTTTTTTAGGATGAAGCCTCCAAGGTAGTACAAAATGCAGCATTCCGTTGCCGTCAGCTCCTCAATGAACAAAATCTCGGAGTCGTCTATTTCTTCATACAAATTTTCTGAGTGTTGCTTCTTCGCTTGAGAAAGGAGTTCGACGAGGTAGTCTCGGTCATCAAGCTCATTGTCCGCGGTGTATGTAGAAACTGGCTCACACTCACAAGCCTCAGAGCACATTTCAAATCATATGCTGTTGGCACTGGCTTGATTAAGCGCACTACAGAAAACAGATTTTCGAAGCAGTCTTGGAGTAACCTGCTCGTTAGGAAAAACTCGTAGCCTTCATTGCCCAGAAAACTTCTTGGAGGCGAAGAACAACTGTCGTGGAAATGAGAAGCCCGGCTTGGGATGGTTTCCACTGAGCTGTGGCGCCCATTTTCATTCCTTGGATTGTCTCTGCTGCAAGGCGCAGGGTGTTCAGAGCAGCAGAATACTTGTCCATATTTCGGTGGCTTAGAGCTAAAGTGGGATGGCGTGACGACATCAAAGCGTACCACTTCGGCACTAAGTCCATGAACCACGCTGTCATTTCGGCAGCTGGGTCAAGCAGCCCTTCCTTTACCAGAAATCTAACAGCTCGTGCGGCTTCTCTGAAAAATTGGAGAGCTACTCCAACCTTCATTTTTGTGAAGTGGCCGCAGCTCACATTTTCACGGTCCACAGGAGCCGTCTTTTGGGGTCTCTGGGAAAGGAAAACATTCTGTAGCCATTTTAGCGCTGTTACTGTATTGCGGAACGCAGCACCCAGGCATTCTGCGCAGAGACGGCGTGAAGAGTGGTGCCCTAAGCGGAGGCGCGCGCATCGAGGCACCCTAACGCGATCCGAATGCGAGCGTCCTAACCACTCGGGTAGCCAGGCACGCTGCCAGAGTCGAGCGTAGCCTGTTATAGTATAGTCGAGCAAAGTGGCGGTAAAGGGAAGTGAGGGTGACGGGGAGCGAAAGGCGGATGGGAGAACGAGTTCAGAGGAAAATCTAGATAGATAGATAGATAGATAGATAGATAGATAGATAGATAGATAGATAGATAGATAGATAGATAGATAGATAGATAGATAGATAGATAGATAGATAGATAGATAGATAGATAGATAGCAAGAGACCGACTGCGAACAGAATAAGAAATGGAGAAAAAAAAGACAATAAACTGAAGAAAAATGCAGAAAGGCTAATAAAGAAAAAAAAAAGAGAGAAAAGCGATATGAACCAGCCTACATAAAACGGAGATATAAAAAAGAGAGACAATGCATAGCCATTTATAGAGCAGTAGGGGAGAGTTGTGAGGTTTGGGGCGGTTGCAGGAATTGGACAGCGCGTCTATCTCTGCTGCAGTTACCTCAAAGACGTTAGCCAACTATTCATTAGATGTTGCTAATATGCCGATTGCGTGACTGTAATGGCTGGCGTCTTCGGTGGATGGAGCCTTCTGTAACTGCTAATCGCGTTTTTGGCGTGCTCTAAGTTTTTGCTATCGGAAATGTAACGCTCTCAGATTCAAATGGCTTGCTTGAAGCTAATGCAAATTTTTCTCAGAAAACATACCTAAGCGCTGTACTTTTTGAAAGAAAAAAGTTTTTGCATTACGACTGAAGCTTACCCGCTGAACTTTGTTTACTTTGGAAAACATAGTTGGCGCGAAATTTGACAGTTGAGGGAGGAACTGGACACTGCCCCATTACTCTCTATCCTACTGTCACACCGCGTTACACAGCGCAAAAAAAGAAAATAAAAATAACACAAAATGCTTACATGTACTTTGGGGAAGCATACGAATGAAGAATTCACAGTGGTTAGCACGACAGTCTTAAAAAAGGACCGCAGTACAGTCAAGACGGCCGCCAGAGCCCATCCAGAAAAAGAAATGGCGTTTCCTCAAAGATTGCTGCCCTTCAATTGCAGAGACACGCTGGCCGTTGCCTTTGGTGACTCTGACGACATGTAAGGTTTTGGTAATGACTAGCATGGCATCTGTGAAATCAATTGGCCTAGAGAATATATTGAAGTGACAAAACGCGAGTTTTTTCTTGTCAGTTTTAATTGAAAAGGAATGGCGTTCGTTACATAGCTAGAGTCGCGAGCAGTAAAACATCTCAGCGTCAGCACGCAGTTCCCTCGGAACGAAGAACATCATCTCCAGCTCTACTTTCCTCATAAGAAAAGTAAAAGGGACTATACCTATTACGGACATTGTGATGAAGCTGCCAGTGTCGAAAACTATCGGTGCAGCACAGTTTGTGAAACTCCATTTAATGTCTGAAGTTTAACTATCCAAATATAATGGTCGCGGAAGACACTTGGACCATTACATTACATACGTCCCCCCTCTTGCTAAGTGATGTCCCACTCCACCCACAGAGGCGGGTGGAATGAGACAGTTGATCCCTCAGAAACAATTTTTTTTACAGCTGCACCAGGAGTTGTAAGAACCAGTGCTTCTCAGACGTTTTGCAGCTTGCTAAGACGTGTATTATTATAGATAAATCCTCGTTCTGCGTTCAAGTTTGACAAAACCAAAAATACCACTGTAAAAAGTGTCCCACTCCTCACGACTCTCTCATATAGCAAGTATAGCTTGCCATGGGTCGTAGAAAAACTATTATCTTCATGAACAGAGTTTGAATGAAGAAACAGCGCTGGAACAGGACGGAGACGAGAAGACACAAACACGGCGCTGTGTTTGTGTCTTCTCGTCTCCGTCCTGTTCCAGCGCTGTTTCTTTCATTCAAACTCAGTATGTACCAACCAGCCCAATTCAAGACGCTAATACACTTCATGAACCGGCATGCGCTGTCTTCGTTAACTTTTTCAGCTTCGCCCTCTTCTTCTCTTTCTAGTCTACCAGCTCTGCTGTGACACAACAGTAGGCACTTTGGTGCAAGCAGCACTAACTTTTTTCCCATAAAGCCAGCAAAAAATAAAATATATCAGCACGATGGTAATTGTGACATGAACCAGAGGAGCTGGCGGCTTCAGGGAAGGTTGGCTTGTGGACGCCAGACTCGCAACAATTTTTTTTTGCTGTGTAGTTTCAAGTAGGGACGTCGCTCTCAGAGTCAAAACTGATTTGGTCGCTCGTCGAACAGTTGAATCGAACATGGCGGCTAAAGGGAGTAGATGATATGTTGACTACCGACGCACGTTGGGTACTTGCACTCTCGAATGACCCGTACCAATGGACGTCGCGTCCAGCATCAGTCGCTTTCTCATGGCGCTCTACTATACCTACTATTTAAAATGCTCGAAAAAACATTCAATGCCGAGGAGACGTCACGATGATCAGTCCATTTTAATATCATAGTCGGTTTCGGTGTTGTCTACTGAGGACACGTCTCCCCTCGATTATCATTCGTAATTACGCCGCGGATGCCGGATTTTTCTTTTTTTACCAATGAGCCGTCTCAGCCCCCCCCCTATATAGCACTTGTTATAGCCCCCACCCCACCCCATCGTCCACAAACCTTTCGTAGCTCACCCGTTGTTACGCTTAGTTCATCGTCAGCCCGCCTGAATTTCCGCAACTTTCGTGTTCATGCCGACGAAGCGGTGAATTACATCTTGTGACTGCAGAACATTTTAAGGT
>JALIZH010003879.1:0-44666 GCA_030522465.1 Rhipicephalus appendiculatus | reverse complement strand
CGCGGCATGCTCAAATCAGCCAATGGGTGATACAACGGCTGTGACGAGTGATTTTTGAGCTTGTAGTGTCATTTGTCGAGAGAAGGGAAAGCAATTTTTAGCTGATTTTGAGAATTTATTGTGAATTCCAGGCCGCGTGCTGCGCTATAATATTTGGCTCGCGTGTTCTCGGGAGCCTCGACTACTGATCAGCAGCGTTTTCTGACCATGCTCAAAAAGTGTTGCATGGCGCCTTTAAGCGCCATCCACTGAAGTTGATTTATAAGCACTATCCAGGGCTACTATCCTCGCGAGCACAAGCGCTACATATCAGCTTACCGCTTCTGGTGTTGCTAATACCCATGTTGCTGTTGGCATCGCTACGCAACTGAAAACAACTGGTTATATAAAACATATGCGAATGTTCACCATTAGTCTGTGCGTACAATATTTGTACCTATCTTTAGAGTCATTTCGTAACGTTTCGCTGAATGAAAAAAAATTACAACACAGTCATTGTTTCTCCGCATGCTTCGCGTAACATCGATTCCCAAGGTACGTGGGATCTGCCGATTTTTTTCGCACACCTTGTCGGCGAGGGTGGTCAGAACGGACAGATTCAGCTCCGTTACTGAAACAAAAACTACGCATAAACCAACTAATTTTTTTTGTTTTGTAGCCTAGTAGAGAGATAGAGAGAGAAACGTTTATTCGTAGAGGGATAAAAGATCTTCCTCGTACTGTGGCGCCCTTAGTTCAGGGTTCGACTTGGCTCGCGCCACTCCTCGTACCCGGTGGATCAGCCTACGCTGCTAGGAAAACTGTCGTACCCACGAGGGACTGATCTGTTCGCTTGCTTGCTTGATTGTACCTTGATTAATGGCGCCTACCCACCACGGTGTGTTGACCAAGAAGCCGCAGGTTAGTGTAAATGTAAACATTAAAACATAGGAGGGGAAGGGGAAAATTGACATTTTTATAATAAGGTAACGTAACTTTAGTCCTGTGGTAAAAATAAATAAATAAAATAAACAAATGAATAAGCAAATAAATAAATGAATTAATAATTCTGAAATAATTGAACAGAAATGTTTGTAATAACATAATAATTCCTAGTACATGATTAAAATATTCCTAGTTTTTCGATGTATTGAAAAATTTATTATTATTTTATTTACCAAGGTGTATCGGGCTTGTTGCACGTAGAAATTCGAGAGCGCCCCGCAGATATTCCTGTTGCTGTAGCTCAATAAACAAGCCCGATAGGAAAGACTGTACTGAGTATTTAGTGGAATTGTAAAATGTTTTGAAACTTAAGGATAGTTTTTGCGTTAATTTATGAATCGGTGACCCCATAGTAAGAATATTCAATGTTTTATGGTGGTCGGTGCACCGAGGACGTAAAGGGGATGGCACCAGAACAGACCTGTTCAAATAAAAATTCAACAGTGGAGCACGGCACCGTGATTTTGTGATGTCTACTTCCAATTTACGCGCTCGACATCATTTACTGTCCCATGCAAAGTTGAGATGGAAAAATTCTGGATTTATTATTTTCACTTGCGATGAATCTTCAAGTACAGAAAAATTTACGAACTTAGCTGCAGCGATATAAGCTGTAATTGGCTTAAAGAACATAACTGGATCATGAAGGGATATCCACGCGAGTGAATCAACCACCTCGTTTACAAGGTGGAAATCAACTTTATTTACATCGATGACGCTGTCCTCAGGGTGGCTCCATATGGAGCCACCCTGAGGACAGTGATACTTTCGGCCCAAATAGCAATGGCTAATTGTTTTTCCATAAGAGGACTTTTCAATGAGCTCATCCCTCGCTGATCGTGAGGGAGCTGGCAAGAGCGTTTTTGGGGAAGGAAAATCTGCACATCCCCAGAATATGGGATTCTGTGTAGCCGATTCTAGTGCGCTACAATTTCGGCAGATTGGGTTAAAGGATCAACATGTAATACACGCTAGCCGGTGAGGGTCCAGGGAAAGAGAAAGTTTGAATGCGAGCTGCGCTCTCGTGAGCTTCATATCAAACAAAGCTAGACACGCGGCTAATTTTTATAAATATCTGTGATATCTGTAAGGGAAGTCGGTGCCTTACCAGGGAAGAGCGGATCCGCAGGGCGGCAACTGCCTATGGCATCCTATATAGACTGGGGGAAGCCAGCACTGCTAGATGGGACCGGCGGACCAAGCTGGCCCCCCACCACAGCCGCAAACAAACGTGCTGCAACTGCAGCCAGTCACCACGCGGTACAGATCGTGAATAAATGTATCACCTGAGCAGCTACGGTGACGGTTGCCTAACTTCATTTGTGGTAGTGGTGCTTGTCCAACGTCAAATGTGGTTGCCATGTATACTATCCATTCTGATAACAGTGTAATAAACATAACTGCTCCTATGAATCAGCAAGCTACAGTCGGGGCTCGACCGTCCCTTTGTATGGACATCAGCGTACGTAAGTGTGCACTTCGATTCGATAAAAATGACGTCCGTGCTGTAACGTCAGCGCCGACCAGGGTTGCCAGTTGCGCTTATAATAAGCGGATTTGGGCTTCTTTTTTCACCGAGTGGCTTGTAGAATTTTCCTGTCGCTTGTCGCGTTTTTTTTTTTGGGGGGGGGGGGGGTTCATTTGGGTTTTTTCAGCAAATACAGTTATACCAGTGATCATCGCTCACCAATAGCACGATTGTCGATTAATTTGTGTAGCTGAGAGTTAAAGTCAAACATACGGTGGGGGGAATTGACAAATGACATTAATCATGGACTGGCAAAGGTGCATTCAACCAAACGGAGACTACACTGGAGACAACGTTAAAACTAAATATGTGCTTTCGCTCATAGCCGCACACATTTTCGCTGTGAACAATAATTAGAGTGAATTTTTCAGCTCCCCTTCGTACGTGAGTGACATTTTTTTTATTATAATTAAAAATGTTTTGAAGAATGGAAACATTATTGAAATTTCCGCTTCTTTTGGGCTTCCTCGCGAAAGTAGCGTCGATTTTTTTGGCCTGTGTTGTGGTGATTATTGGCTTGTTAGCTCGGTAGCATCTGGCAACTCTGGCGCCGATGATACGTAGGAGCGTAGGCTGCCCTTTAGGTGACAGTGTAGTCTACGCGCTTGATATGCATACGATATGCACGCAACTAAAAACTTAAAAGGACGTCAATCCGCCTCTCGTAACGCTTGGCTGAAAGGGAAAAATTGGGGCACCTGCAGCTCGCTGACAGCTGACTGACTGCTTTGCTGACTGACCCTGCTGAGTGTTTCGCATGAAATTTATTCCCACATTACGTAGAATATGCTGGAATTTTTCATGTTACAGCCTGTAATTCATGTTCGTCATAGACTCCTTCCGTGCTACTATAATAGTGGCATATGCCAGGTTACAAAAACGACCACGAGAGCATCAAGACGAAGAGGTAGGTAGACAGGTACACGGTCAATGTGCCTTCGGTACTCCAAGAAATACTTGGCGTCTAATGTAAGAAAGCCTCGAGTGCAAGCCTCGAAGTGCACACAAACCGCTGATATGCTTGGCTAGTTTTCGTAAGGTGGACAGCTATGCTGTTGGTCTCTTTTCGAGCATACGCCATCTAGGTTACCACAGCCGATGCTGCAAAAAATAGCTGACCGACTCTGTCGGTGCCCCACCCCTTACGTTAGTGGCTTCTCAAATGAGGGACCGCGGACCCCAAAGGTTCCTCGAAGCCTTTTTCAGCATTCCGTGAAACCCATCCTCAAAAAAAAAAAAAGAAAAAAAAGAAAGCGGCAGATCCTACGCATTGTGAGAATCGATGTAATGCGAAGCAGCCAGCAAGGAGCAAATCATGCTGTACATAACATGCATGTCATGATTTACAAGTTAGGACCTGTCACTTATGTTCGTCTTAGAGTCACGTCATTCAATACCAATTTTGGTGTATATCACGCTAGCGAAACGGCCGCGAGCGCACCATGAGCATGACATGTAAATCACGTTGTACATGACATGCATGTCATGATTTTCATGTTACCGCCTGTCACTTACGTTAGTTCGTTCAGTCACGTCACGCAATACCAGTTTTAGTGTATATCAAGCAAGCGAACTGCACGCAAGCGCACCATGAGCGTGGCATGTAAATGGCGTTGAACATGACATGTATATAATGATTTTCATGTTACCACTTGCCACTTACGTGCGTCTACAGTCACGTCACGCAATACCAATTTTGGTGTATATGAAGCTAGCGAAACGGCCGCGAGCGCGCCATGAGCGTGGCATGGAAGTCATGCTGTACATGACACGTCATGATTTTTATATCACCACTTGTCATTTATGTGTCATACAGTCACGTCTTGCAATACCGAATTTGGTGTATATCAAGCTAGCGAAACAGCCGCGAACGTGCCATGAGCGTTGCATGAAAGTCATGCTGTACATGACATGGCATGAATTTTATATAACCACTTGTCCTTTATGTTGGTCATGCAGAAATGTCTCATCATACCAATTTTTGGATATATCAAGTTAAGGAAACGGCCGCAGGAGCACCACGGCCATGGCGTGTAAACCATACCGTTCATGCCCAAGTTGGTCATGATTTTCATGATATGACCAGTCATTCACGTTCGTCATACAGTCATGTTATGCCGTACCAGTTTTGGTATAAAGCCTATTAACGATAGGGTCTAAAGAGCACAAAGTCGTTGGCGGATAGATAGATAGATAGATAGATAGATAGATAGATAGATAGATAGATAGATAGATAGATAGATAGATAGATAGATAGATAGATAGGCTAAAAGTCGCTGAAGTTCGCTAAGAAATGCCTCGCATTTAAAAACGCGTTTTTTTGGAAGCACATATATCTCTCGTCACAATGGCCCCTTCTAATTTTTGATAAGCTTCACCGCACAATAGTTCCGCATTGCGACGAAGCTGACTTACGTTTCCCCTTCTTCATGAGATGGTTGTAAAGCTTTTGTTGCAGGCACGACGTAGGCACGCGAGCACGCTTTTTCCAGGCTTGCACATTGGAAGAGCAAACACAGCTAGAAACAGGCTGAATTCGGCTGCAGACCGCGCAACTTTTAAGGTGCTTCGCCCCTTAAGACCCCACAATGTCCCTCCGTAAACCGCCGTCCGGCGTGTACAGCAGATGCAGCGCAGGTGCATGTGAACAAACCGCAACATCTGTGAACAACAAAAAGGTTAACAAAAGGCTGTTAACCAGAATAAACAAAATAAAAGGCCACAACACCGTAAAAACGCCGACATTCACCCACCCATCAATCAAAGCATATGACACAACCAATGGTTAACAAAAACAAAATAAAAGGCTGCTAGCCAGAACAAAATAGAAGGCTGCAACACCATAAAAGAGGCAAAGCGGCACCGCCAACATGTGAACAAACCGAAGCATCTGTGAACAGAAAAGGTTAACAAAAGGCTTGTTAACCAGAACAAACAAAATAAAAGGCCACAACCCCGTAAAAACGCCGACATTTAACCCCCCCATCAATCAAAGCATATGACAGAACAAAAGTTAACCAAGAAGAATATAAAAGGCTGTTAACCAGAACAAAATAGAAGGCCACGGCATCATAAAAGCGGCAAAGCGGCAACGCCAACAACAAGCTACCTCTAGGATTTAAGGTGCATAAGCGGTGGCTAAACGCCAGAAGCGTTGT
Source organism: Rhipicephalus appendiculatus (assembly GCA_030522465.1). NCBI lineage: Eukaryota > Metazoa > Arthropoda > Arachnida > Ixodida > Ixodidae > Rhipicephalus > Rhipicephalus appendiculatus. The sequence continues at coordinate 38,996 of JALIZH010003879.1, read as the reverse complement.
CTACCGGAGGTGGAGACTCATTTACATGCGCGAGTGGCCAATGCCACGGGTGATTTAAGGTAACACCGAACGATCCACAGTGCTTCGCCCACTCGTCATGATTAACTTCGTGGAGATGCGTGGATTTTTTAGATGTGAAGCACCTTATGGCGAAGGTTAATCCGGTGGTGGTGGTGGTGGTGGTGTGCGGCGTGACCACTCTTACTGCGCATGCGCAAACCGTCTCAAAAAAAAATAAAAAAGATTTCCCCATCTCCCGCTAAAGGGAATCATGTGTGGATGCGAAGCAGCGAGGAGATGGTTAGCTTGAGCGGGAGAAACGTCGCCGCTCCCGTTTCGCGGCAGCGGCCCGGGCGCTCATCGCGGCGCTGCAAAGGAGAGAGAATGAGGCGCGCGCCCTCCGTTATTTTCATACCGCGGCGCCCCCCAGCGGAGTATGCAGCTGTCGCACCAGCTGTCGTGCGCGCCGCTCCGTAGAGGATTCCTAGAGGAGAGAACGGGGGGGGGGACCATAGGAGAGGGGGAGGAGACGCGCATGCGCCGTGGGAGCCGCTCCGTAGAGTAGAGGATTCCTAGAGGAGAGAGAGGGAGCGAGCGTACGAGAGGAGGAGAGGCGCGCATTCGCTGTGGGGTTGTGGGGGGGGCTCGGGCGCCGCTCTGTAGAGTAGAGGATTCCTAGAGGAGAGAAAGCGGTTGAGCGTTGGAGAGGAGAGGTAGAGGGGACGCACATGCGCTGTAGGGCTGTAGGACGCGGGCGCCGCTCCGTAGAGTAGAGGATTACTAGAGGAGAGAAAGGGGGGTGAGCGTAGGAGAGGAGAGAGGGGAGGGGACGCGCATGCGCTGTGGGGGTGGGACGCGGGAAAGAGGGATGGACTAAGCCCCCGAAAGCACATGCAAGCAAGATCAAGGAACGGAGCTTCAACCTGGGCGACAGACACCACCTGCCTCAGCCTTGATCTTGCTTGCATGTGTTGACGGCAGGCCTTATTGTACTACAGTTTTCTGGTTCGCATAGTGGGTGCTTCCCTACTTCATGAAAGTGGCCGGACGCGGGACACGGGACACCGGACGGACAAAGCCCCTGAGCATAAGATGCTTCGCATCTAAAATAAAAAAACTCCTCTCCCCCCAGGGATCCCTCCCCGCGGCGACCACACCCTCACTGCGCATGCGCGTCCCCTCCCGCTCTCTCCTCTCCTACGCCCCCCTCCCTCCCTAGGCATTCCTCCCGCGGCGTTTACACCACCATTGCGCATGCGCGTCCATTTCCCCCCTTCTCTTCTCTCCTACGCTCCCCCCTCTCCCGTCTCGCGACGCCGACGCACGCAGCGTCTGCTAGCGAGTTTCTTGGTTGAAAAAAGCGACTGCTCACGCTGCACAACCGTTCACTGGCCACCCCGTATATATGGCACTGGATCTTGACCTGAAGGGTAGTGCCGGTGGGAGATTTCTCCTGTGCGTTGTTGAACAATAAAAATCCGCAGCGTGCGCGTTAACTAAAAGCGGACTGCGGGTCTCTGTGTCCAGTCGGAGTCTTCTGTCTCTCATTGCCCATTAGCAGCGATTGGTATGTTCCAGTAGGAAAACACCGGTCCATCACTGCGTGCTTTGCGCCTCCGCAGGTTTCTCTCCTGCGCAACGCTGCGATGAGCGCCAGCGTGAACGCTGCCGCCAGTGCAAGCGTTAGGGCCCGCTGCTTCGCATCTACACATGGTTCCCTTTAGCGGGAGATGGTGTAATTTTTTCGACAAGCTGTTGATATCACACTGGTGTGGTCCTTTGGTTTGACCAGCCCAGGAGAAATAAAAATAAAATGCACCTATGTCACGGTGCTTGTGTTAATTTATGACCCCTCCCCCTTTTATCTCGCTGCATGGGGTCCCTCATTACTTCAAACCTGTCCACAAGGAGTTCCCGAAACATACATGGTTGAGAACCACTGCCCTTACCTAATACTAATGCAGTCGTGGAAATTTAGGGGCTCGTTCTCCTTTGTTAGACTCAACATTATAGAGAACAGACAATGATATCAAGCAGAGTGTGATACGGGGTGTTATTGGTAGTAATTGTAATGAAAATGTGAAGAAAGAAGAGTGGAGGAAAAGATCACTTGCCGCTGGCAGGGACCGAACCTGCGACCTTCGAATAACGCGTCCGACGCTCTATCAGCTCAGCTACAGCGGCGGTCATCCATCCGTCCACTTTATTGGGTATCTATGTGTATTTTAAACGTCGGAGTGTCAGTCGGCGCCGCCAGTAGCCATTAAGGAGTGGGTGGAACACTCTTTTTCAATTACTACTAATAACAGAACCGAATAAGGGTTTTCGCCAGGTGGCGCCGCTTTGACTGGTTGGCTGCATACCGCGTTCCTTTTTCTCGTGCCCCTGGTCTAGTACAGGGCCCCGCCCGTGTCCGGGAAGCCCAATATTTTTTCAAGAACACCACCGCGACACGTGGACACCATAAGAGTCCCAAGTCAACGCCAGGCTGGCCCTCCAGGCCCCTTCAAAAATCCGAAGCGGCGCGGCGCCACGCTAACCCTAATGAGCCGCGCCTGCACCTCCGGTATGCAGCGTCTCACCAAGCCCGCGACACCACGAACAACAAGCGCAGCCCCGCCGTTAAACCCAGCCTCCTGTTTTGCCGCTGCCACAGCTGTGCCTACGCTGTCTCAGCCTTGCGATGCCAAGAACGCCACGCCGACAGCGCTCGGCCAACCGGCAGCGTTCCTCAGCCGCATGCACACGCCAGCAACGAGCAACGCTGACAGCGTCCGTGAGACACCCAGCTTGAAGGCCACGCTTCAACCGGCGTGCGTCGTTACAATGCCTACGACAGACAACGCATTAAACGAAGCGAAGAGGCTAGAACCCGTCCCAGTCGTTACACAATCGTCCGCGTTCGTCGTCACCAACGCCTGTACTGCCGCGCCAGAATCCGAGAGCCGCAATACTGCGTCGGCATTGCAATCGGCCGCGCTTGTCCCTGCTCCTACCGGATCTGCACCGGGGATAGCCAGTGTAAATGCTGAGTCTGCCGAAAACACCGTTTTGAAGAGCGGCGTACTCTCATCCCCACAGTTTTGCCAACCACGATTATGGCTGACGAGACTCCCACAGAAATGGACTTCACAGCATCCCAAGGAAATGATGATGATGATGCGTCCCACCCCGAAGGCAGCTGGACCACCGTCATTGCCAACCGGAAACTTGCCTCGAGCGCCCGACCCCGCACCGAGCTCATCACCGTCGGAATCCAACTTCCACCCGGGACACTCACGCCCAAACTGCCTCTGTACGACTTGCTTGCTTCCATCGCCGCAAATCTCTCGCCCAAAACCAGTGCGGAGGTCAGCCTTCAGGCCAAACCAGCTCAGAGCCTTGTGTTTCTGAAAACACACTCCCCTCTCACTGCCCTACCTCCTACTCTCTCTTACGAATCTGGAACTTAACGGTAAGCCGATCGCCATCAAGCCATATGCCCTCAATCCTCCCATATCATGCCTCGGCGTCATACATAACGGCGGTGGTCATTTCACATCTCCTCAGCTCTTGCATGACCCAGAATCTTTCACGACTGACATACTCGCTGCACGTATGATGGGCTCCACTGAATCCGTGCTCATAACATTTGCTTGAACCGTCATCCCTCGCTTTGTATATTAGATGTGAAGCATCTTATGGAGAAGCCTAATCCGGTGGTGGTGGTGGTGGTGGTGGTGTGCCGCGTGCCCACCCTTACTGCGCATGCGCACACCCTTTAACAAAATGAAAATAAAAAAACCTCCTCTCCCCTTCTCTCTCCTATAGTCATCCCTCCCCGCGGCAACCACACCCTTAATGCGCATGCGCCTCCTCTCCTCTCTCCCCTCTTACACTCCCCCCTCTCTCCTCTAGGCATCCCTGCCCGCGGCGTCTACACTCCCACTGCGCATGCGCGTCCCCCCCCTCTCTCTCCTCTACGCATCCCCTGCCCACGGCGTTCACACTCCCACTGCGCATGCGTGTCACCCCCCTCTCTCTCCTCTCCTACGCTCCCCCCTTCGCCTCGCGACGCCGACGCAGGCAGCGTCTGCTAGCGAGTTTCTTGGTTGAAAAAACCGACTGCTCGCGCTGCACAACCGTTCACTGACCACCCCGTATATACAGCAATGGATCTTGACCTCCAAGGTGGTGCCGGTGGGAGATTTCTCCTGTGCGTTGTTGAACAATAAAAATTCGCAGCGTGCGCGTTAACTAAAAGTGGAGTGCGGGTCTCTGTGTCCAGTCGGAGTCTTCTGTCTCTCATTGCCCATTAGCAGCGATTGGCATGTTCCAGTAGGAAACACTGCTCCATAACTGCCTGCTTTGCGCCTCCCCAGTTTTCTCTCCTGCGCAACGCTGCGATGAGCGCCAGCGTCAACGCCGCCGCCAGTGTAAGCGTTAGCGCCCGCTGCTTCACATCTACACATGGTTCCCTTTAGCGGGAGATGGTGTAATTTTTTTAAACGGGTTTCTTTCCGATGCCGTCCTCACAGAAACCTAAGCCCCCTACTTGCACCCGGTGCCTTGCTATAGGGCACCGTGCTCACCAGTGCCCTCAGCACAGCGTTCCGGCCAAGTGCCGCCGCTGTGCAGCACCTCTACCCTCCGATCCTGCTGCTTACATATGTGCCCAACCGTGGTGCATCCATTGCCGAAGTAAATACTCATCCCTCTCTCGACTCCACCTGCCCTTTCCTTCTTGCGAAGCAACGGGAGTGTGCCAAAGCTGCTGTGGGATGCCGTGTCGACGAAAGGACGCATCCCAACATAAAACATAACGGTCGTTTATTTAGCGTAGTAGCAGCAGCGGGGCGAGCATACCCCCGCTGCGCTTGAACGGTTAGAGGAAGACTGAACACTTCCGAGCTTGGCAGCTTGGTTTATAGCCACCGTCGACGACGTAAGCCTCCGGTGACGCTGCGGTGGTGCTGTCCCTTATCGAAGGCGTATGTTGCAGCATGCGGCCGTGTCACGCCGGGCTAGCTGGTGGCGAGGCGGAGGCTGCGCCGGTTTGTGCGCAGTGTGTCGCCACATCACCCTCCCGCCCCCCCTCCCCCCCCGCGGAGTGCAGAGCCCTCAGGGTCTGTAGAAATCTGGGAGGCGTACCAGACGTCCAGAGCGTGTCGCGAAAGGACGGCGACGGCTGTGGATAGATGCCTGTGGTAGGAGTGGCGCTGCCCGGTTCGTTCGCAGCGATGTATGCGGGCTTGAGCCGGTCAATCGAGACGCGGACGTTGTTCCCGTTCAGGCGCAGAGTGAAGTTCTTGTCATCGCGCTGGACGACCAGGTTGGGTCCGCTGTAGGGTGGCTGGAAAGGCCTGCGGACGGTGTCGTGGCGGAGGAAAGCGTGCGTACACGATGCTAGCTCCTTGAACACAAAAGGTGTAGGCTTGCAGTGGTGGGCTGCAGGTGACGGGCGTAAGGCGGCGATGGTGCGTCGGAGCCGGGCGACGAAGTCGGTGGGATCTGACGTCGTAGTGCTGGATGGCAGTGCAGAGAGAAATTCACCTGGGAGACGGAGTGGTTCCCCGTAGACGAGCTCTGCTGGTGTAGCGTGGATATCCGGCTTGAAGGTGGCGCGAAGACCGAGGATGACGGCTGGAATGGCCTCGAGCCAGGTTGAGTCCGGGTGGCACATAATGGCTGCTTTGAACTGTCGGTGGAAACGCTCAATCATTCCGTTGGCGCAGGGGTGATAACTGGTGGTCCTCAAGCGTTCAAAACCGATGGTCAGCCCGAGAAGCCTGAAGAGGTGCGACTCGAACTGTCGTCCTTGGTCGGTGGTTACGCGGCGGGGGGGCGCCGAAACGAGCAATCCAGCCGGTGAAGAAGGCCGAGGCGACGTCTTCCGCGGTGATTCCCTCGAGGGGCCATGCCTCGGGCCATCGAGTGTACCGGTCGATGGCGGTGAGGCAGTAGCGATAGGGTCCAGCCGAGGGAAAGGGTCCTATGATGTCGAGGTGGACGTGCTCAAACCGACCAGAGGGCTGAGGGAATGTTCCGAGTGGTGATGTGACGTGCCTGGTAACTTTAGCGCGTTGGCATTGAATGCAGGAGCGCGCCCAGGTTCGACAATCCCGCTGCATGGAGGGCCAGACATAGCGGTCAGCCACGAGGCGTGTAGAGGCGCGTATGCCGGGATGGCTGAGGTTGTGGAGCTGGTTGAAAAAACCACGGCGATGGGACAGGGGTACATAGGGCCTGCTTCGTCCTGTCGACATGTCGCAACAGATTGTGGTTGTCGACCCTGGAATGGGGACTTGTAGCTGTAGTGAGGACCTGCCCTTGAGAAGTTCCTGCATTTCGGCGTCCGTAGTCTGAGCCTCGGCGAGGACGTCCGCTGTTATCTCCACCGAGCTGATGGCTGCCACACGCGAAAGTGCGTCCGCGACCAGGGGCGTAGCCAGAAATTTTTTTTCGGGGGGGGGGGGGGGGGCACCTCCTTGATTTCGGAGGGGGCACCTCCTTGAAATGGTGATTTTTCGCTCTGTATGCCATGGCGAAAAAAATTTCGGGGGGGGGGGGGGGGGCACGTGCCCGGTGTGCCACCCCCTGGCTACGCCACTGTCCGCGACCACATTGTCTTTCCCGCTAACGTGTTCGATGTCGGTGGTAAACTGGGCAATGAACGAGAGCTGGTTCTGTTGAACCGGCGGGAGTTTGTCCCGACGTTGACAGAAGGCTTAGGTATGAGGCTTGTGGTCGGTGTAAATAGTGCAGTGCTGCGCTTCGAGAACGTGGCGGAAGTGTTGAACTGCTTCGTATATGGCCAGAAGTTCTCTGTAGTAAGCTGGCGAACTCGTCGGGGCAGCGGTCGTGGTTTAGTCGGTGGAACTGGCCTTTGAAGGGGTCGTCTTCCGAGCTGAGAGTTTCCTGGAAAAGAATGCCAAGGGGTGCCAGGTGTTGTCCACGCGTTGCATGAGGGCGGCGCCGACGGCGAAACCAGAGGCGTCCGTGAAGAGTCCCAAGGGAGCGTCAGGAACGGGATGGGAGAGAAGCGTGGCGGTGCAGAGAGCAGCCTTGCATTCCTCGAAAATTTTCACCAAAGTCGGTGTCCACGTGACGGGTTGGTTGCCTCGTAGACCAGCCAAGGCATCATGAAGCGGCGCCTGGTAGTCGGCGGCATGCGGTAAGAAACGTCTATAAAAGTTCAGCATACCGAGGAAACGGCGAAGGTCTTTAGCGGTGGTGGGTTGAGGGTACTTCTGCAAGTCAGAGATGCGTTCAGGCAAAGGTCGAGTTCCCTCTGACGAAACTTCATGGCCGAGGAAATGGACGGTGGAAGCGCCGAGCGTGCTCTTCTGGACGTTGACGAGTAGGCCGTGGTCGTCGAGGCGTTGGAGCAACAGACGAAGGTGCCCGTGGTGTTCGTCGGCGTCACGTGAAAAGACCAATATGTCGTCAAGATAGACGAAGCAGAAGTCGAGGCCGCGGATGACTTCGTCGATGAAGCGCTGAAAGGTTTGTCCAGCGTTCCTCAGGCCGAAGCTCATGAAGGGAAACTCGAACAAGCCAAAGGGAGTGATGATTGCCGTCTTCGGGACGTCATCCGGATTGACGGGTATCTGTGTGTACGGCCTTCACCAGGTCTAACACGGAGAACACGTGGCAGCCATGAACGCGATTGCCGAAGTCCTGTATGCGGTGGACGGGGTACCTGTCTGGGATGGTGCGCGCGTTGAGGGCACGGTAGTCCCCACAGGGCCGCCAGCCTTCGGTCTTCTTCGGAACAAGGTGGAGTGGCGAGGCCCATGGACTGTCAGAGCGGCGGGCGATTCCTTCGCAGACCATGGCCTCGAACTCTGCTTTGGCTATGCGCATGCGGTCCGGGGCAAGGCGACGGGCGCGGCAGAAAACCGGCGGGCCTGAAGTGGTCCGGATGTAGTGCACGGTGGTGTGCTGCACTTTGCGTGGCAGTCCGCTGGGGCGCGTCAATCCGGGAAATTCGGCGAGGATGGCGTGGTACGGCGAGTTGTTGTCAACACTGAGTACCTTAATGCTCGGCTGTTGTGCGGTCGTTCGCTGGTCTGGGGTGGAATGTCCCGTTGTCGCGTCGATGAGACGATCGTGGCGGCAGACCGGCAGGAGGTTATAATGTGCCAAAAAGTCCGAGCCGATTATTGGTTCAGCGACGTCGGCGATGACGAAATTCCAATGAAGGTCGCGGCGTAGGTTCCTGAGCTGGATGTGCAGGCGCAGCGAGCCGTACGTCTTGACTGTGGACTGGTTTGCCGCGCTGAGCTCGAAAGATGTCGGCGGGCGAGGACCTTGAAGATGGGATCGCGGGTAGCAGCAAATGTCGGAACCGCTGTCGACAAGGAAACGCTGCTTCGTGATTTGGTCGGTGACGAAGATGCGACGGCCTCCGGGTTGGCAGCCTGCGGCCGTCTCTACGAGCTTCTGTTGGCGTTTCTTGTTGGCGGAGCAGGGCGGTCGACATTGCCGGGCTCTGTCACCGAAACGCAGGTGGTAGTAACACGGGCCGTTGTTGTCAGGTTGCAGTGATGAAGTGGTGTTACGGTCGCGGCTTTGCAAGTGGCGGCGCTGTTGCATCGGAAGACGTTTACCCAGGTGTTGTTGAATGGAGGTGAGCTGTCGATCGATGTCGTCGATACGGCGCGCAAGCTCTGCGGTGTTCAGCGGTGCGGCGACGGCGTGGATGGTGGACGACAACTGCGGCAAGAAGGCCTCGACGACGCGATCAGCAATCTCCGCAAGTTCGTCGAGAGGTAGCCTAACCTGAGCCTGCAGAATTGCCTGGACGTGCGGCGGGAGTCGTTGGAGCCAAAGCGCTCGCAGGAAAGAATCCTGGACTTGCGTGTTCGCCGCGAGCGCACGCATGTGGCGCAGGAGCTGCGAAGGTTTGCGCTCAGGAAGCTCTGCGGACTGAAGTTGTCGTATCTTCTGTTCTTCCGAGAGCGACAGGCGGTGGATAAGTGCAGTCTTCAGGTGTTCATAGAGGTTGGCCGTTGGTGGGTTGGTAAGAATATCCCGGCCCTCGTTGGCATAACGTGCGTCCAGGTGGGCGACGACGTAACCGTAGCGGGTCCGGTCTTGCGTGAATGCGCGCCAGGGAGAACTGGGCCTCGACCTGGGCAAACCAGACCTCGGGCGAGTCCACGCAAAAAGGCGGAAGCTTGACAGCAAGCCGCCAGGAGGCAGCGTGCGGGATGCCTTCTGTAGGAGCTCCGACGTCCTCAGCGGAGCGGGCAGGCACGGCCTCGGTTGGGGAGGCGTTGCGAGAATGCTGCTGTTGCTGGGTCTGCAGTTCCTCTTGAAGTTGTTGCACTAGCTGGCGCACAGCAGTGAGGGCTTCTGGGTCGGCCATGGCGGTGCGGTTAGTTCGGTTTCCGGGTCACCAGATGTGACGCTGCGGTGGTGCTGTCCCTTATCGGAGGCGTGTTGCAGCATGCGGCCGTGTCACGTCGGCCTAGCTGGTGGCGAGCAGTGATGTTCCGTCCTGGACAGAAGAATTCCCTTTCCGAGGCCCGAAAATTCCCTATTTCCCGCATGTTTCCCCGCATACATCGCCAAAAATCCCCGCATATTTCCCTTCAGGAAAAAAGTTTATATATATATATATATATATATATATATATATATATATATATATATATTACCGGAGATTCTATATATATTACCGGAGGTTCCATACCATATTCATGGTATGGAACCACGATGAGGGTAACCTTCTCCGGTTTATATGTGATTTCAATGAACTCCACCCATCAATTAAGTTTACACATACCATTTCCAAAACTAGAATTAACTTTTTGGACGTCACTGTCTCGATCGAAAATGAACGCCTGACAACAAACCTTTACAAAAAGCCTACAGACCGGCAGATGTACCTACACTTCAACAGCAGCCATCCAAGACATTGCAAAACGGGTATTCCATATTCTCAGGCTTACCGGTATCGAAGAATCTGCACCGACATACAGGAATTTGACAAACATGCAGGATACCTAAAGCATGCCCTATCACAACAGAATTATCCCGAAGACATTATTGACGATGCCATACTACGTGATCGCAACGTGAACCGGAATACCATAATTAAGGAGCCAAAAACAGTATCAAAAACAACTTCCCAAACAAATCTTGTGCTAACTTACTCCTCATCAGTGCCACGAATTAATAACATACTTTCCCGCCATTTCAATATAATCAGGCAAAGCAAACGATTAACTTCCATCTTCGCGGAACCACCTCGCGTGGTGTACCGCAGGGATAAAAACCTGAAGGACATCCTTGTCAGAGCCAAAACAAGCCCTGCTAAAATTGAACCAGGGTGCCACCCCTGCGGAAAATCTCGGTGCAAAGTATGCCCCCACATTGTCACAACATGTGAATCAAAAGCAAGCTCCTCAGATTTCAAATTCAAAATCACAGAAAACCTTAATTGTGACTCCAGTAATGTGATATACATGCTACACTGCAATGCCTGCGGGCAAGAATACTTTGGCCAAACAGACACGCCGTTTCGACTGCGGTTCAATAACCACCGGTACCACACCACTTCCCTGCCGAACCTACCCTTATCCAGACACTTACGCCTGCCAAACCACAGCTTTGAAAATATCAGCGTAACCCTTCTACAATCAGGTTTTCGAAACACGCGGGAGCGCGAACAACGAGAGGCATATTTTATTTTCAAATTTAGAACATTAATATCCGGCATCAACGAAGACCCTGGCAGACTCTCCTGCCTCCGAGAGGTAAACCAAGATGTTTTTGGCAATAGGGAAACATAAATTGAGACCACGCTTGTTTCTTGATTGGCTCGTACGTCTGCAGTGTCCTTTCTTTCTCTCTTTTTTTTCTGTATTTTTTTTTCACATTTGTAGAATGGGTAGTGCCTACGACTTGGGGGGCTATTGACAAGGAACGAGCGGACATGAAAGGTAAAGAGCCGACCCATTAGGGGGACGCTCTTGCCTCCACGTGTGGCGGCGCAGGCTCATCCCGGCCGCCGCGGCGACAGCTTTGGGTGGCCCTCCGCACCACGAGGACCGGTAAACACGAGATCATAAGCAGATGTGGACGCTCAACGACCCTCGACTGTGGACAATTTTTCTTAATTTGTCGTGTTGTGTTGTGTCGAGGGGGGTTCTTCCTGTTTTCTTTTTTTTTATTTTTTTTATTGCGATAGCAATTATATGGACACTCGCGGCTGGTTTTCGCCGTCGGCGTCGCCGCCGCCGGTGTCCGCCGTCTTCGTCCGCCGCCGTCATTTGCCGTATATGTATATGTATATATATAACCGGCGCCGCCCGTCATTCGTGAGCGTGAAAAGACGCGAGGGGGGGGGGCCCTCGAGCGACCTTCGATTTCACGAGTGCGGGCGCGCGCGTTATCTCCCCTTCTCGGCGGCCGACAGCGGGGGGACGGTGTACCCTTCTACGTGCTCTCAGCGCGAAGAGAATTCTCTTAAACAAGCGTTTTCTAGAGTTGCGTGAGATCGGATCCAAAAAAGAGTTAGCTGCCAGCCTCACTTCGTATAACATTACAATTTTTTGCTATCGCATTCATTGCTTCACCCTTGCGGTAAAGTGTGAATTTTTTTTTATTATTTTTTTGTCCCCTCTTTCCCATTTCCTCTTAGATGTTGTCGAAGGCGAGTGGACGACGCTAGAGACGATAGTTTAACTCAACCCCTGACGAAGGGAGGTCCCCTCCCGAAACTGTTGGGAACTAAATAAATATTTTATCCTTGTTGACAACGCCTCCGTTGTGTTACAACCCATTGCTGAACCAAGACAACTGGCCCATCGAACTATTATTCTCATTGATATATATATATATATATATATATATATATATATATATATATATATATATATATATATATATATATATATATATATATATATAGTATTCGACGTGTTTCAGGCTCTTCCCATCCCTTTCTCTTCTTTCCTGCCCAACTCAAAGCATCGCCTCTGAGATCGGCTTTTAATACTACGAAGGAGCTACCTTGGTGCTCGCTTTAAGTGGTATGCGATGCGGAAGGAATGCTGTACATGCTCATGCACACGGCCACTGCATAAGAAGAAAAGTTTATTATTGTCGTTTTTTTTTTGCTACTTAGTGACGTAGCGTGCATTAATGTGCCTAGCAGACGCTCTGTATCTATATGCACCACATTTTGTACAAAAAGCACGTCAACTTTTCAATAATGGTGACCAGATATTGTGAAATAAAACAAGCTTTTGTGGTGGTATTTAACATTTTATTGACTTGATTAGGAACGGTTCTGCAAACTACCATAAAGAAAAAAAATAAATAAATGTGAAGTGACTAGAATGTATATTGACTGGGAAACCTTTCAGTTGACCGCAGTACTTTTGTGTGCCTCGAACTAAAAAAAAAGCAAGGTATTTAAAATATATAAAGCTAGGATCACAGCACAATGACTAGAACATGTCAGCCCTCTTGGGCAAACCGAAAAACCGACATCTTCGGCGGCTTGTTCATCTTCTGCTTTAGTTCACTCGAGTGTTCTGCTGTGTGTGAAGATTGATGTGTTTGGGCGTCACCTTGAAGCTGTTACAGCAGATCTCTTTTGAGTGGAATCTTGAACGCGTCACCATCGTGGCGTTCAGTGTGTCACTGCCTAACCTATTGCGCTTCCGTGTTTTGACGTCACTCACCCACGAGAAAATGCGCTCTGCGTACGAATACGTATGTATTGATATTGCGCCTCAAATATGCGTAATATTTGCTTTTTGATTGACAATTATGAACAGATTCACCAGATCAAGATGGGCGGGCTTTGATCACGAGCTTAAACTTTCGCCGGGCAGCTGAATCGCTGGCGACACAAACCAGCAGTCAGTCAAATCAATGTTTCTGCGTTGAATTATCCCAAGAAAGACTATGGTCTTTAACAACGAACCTTAGAGGCTGTAGTTTGGCGCGCTACATGCGCCAGAAACGATTGCGGCATGCGAAAGCCTCATTTCCACAGTCTTATGATCGTTACAAAAAAAAAAAATGTTCGCCGCCCCTCAAAATTCCCTGCAATATCGCGAAGATTCCCTTATTCCCTTTCGTCCAAAATGACTGTCGAAAATTCCCTGAAAAAGGGAAAATTCCCTGCACGGAACATCACTGGTGGTGAGGCGGAGGCTGCGCCGGTTTGTGCGCAGTGTGTCGCCACACTGCCTTTCTCCGTCGCACAGCCTTGCGCCGAGCCACCCAGCCATCTGCGCCCTCCTCTTCGGCGCATGAAATCCGTTCACCCCCCAGCAACAACCCCCCCCCCGGGGCTCCTACGCCGCTAAAGTGAAAGGCGCGTCCCCGGCGTGCCGTTCTTCCTCTAACACACCCTCACCATCCTTACGTAACGAGAGCCGCTCCGTCGATCTGCGGCTCGCAATGCTGGAGCGCCAGCAGCGCGAGCAACAGCGCGTCCCAGATGAGTTACAACAGAAAATGCGCGCACTGATGCAGGCCCTAGAAACCACTACCTCCTCTCTCACCTCCCAACTCACGGAGCTTAATAAGCAACTCGCCACGCGCACCGCCCCGACCTCCGACTTCCATGTAGCCAAATTGGCTGACATGGTGGAAACCACCACCACCGCACACCATACTCGATTAGTTCAACTGGAAACTTCGATTGTCCGGATTCTCACCACCCTCGAAACACAATCCAAGCAATTGGAATCATTCACTTCTATGCTTAATTCCCTGCAAGAATCGCTTCCCCCGGCAAAGGAAAAGGAACGCGCTCGCGCGAGCGCCTCCACTACTACATTGACATAGATGGCGCGTGCAAAGGACCTCGAGATTTTGCAGTGGAACTGCCGCAACTTTCGCCATAAGAGGACCCCTCTCCACCAATATCTTCTCACCCGCCCCTTCCTGCCCCATTTTCTTCTTCTCCAGGAGACTCGGACGGTCCGCACCATCCCGGGCTACCGCGCCTACCATGCTATGACGGGCACGCCACTTGCGTCCATTTACGTGCGCAACGACGTTCTCGTCGAACCACTCGATGTCCCCTCCGCCCTCCTTAAATATTTAGTTGGTGTGGTCTATTACGAACCCTCTTCCCGTATCTCTCTCGCCCTGATTTCCTTTTTACAATCCCCCCTGTCACATCGTCATTGTTCAATGCCCTTGGCAAATTCCTCCACTCCCTTCCTATTGACCACCCATATCCTCCTTGGGGGGTGACTTTATGCTCCTCACAGGCTCTGGGGCTACCCCCAGACACTCAAACCTGGCCGCCTTCTGCACTGTCTTGCCCAGGCAGTGCAGAACTCTTCTTAACACTCCTGACACCCCTACTCGAGCGGGCACTGTCTCGCAGCACTTTACTACACCTGACCTCACTTTCTCTCGGGGTTCCCTTCCTTTTCACTGGCAGGTGTCAGCCGAAACCTCTTTCAGTGACCACTTTCCCATACATATCGCCACACCTCTTTCCCACATCACTCGGAAACACAGCGTCGTTCACACTGACTGGGATGCATTCCGCACTAATCTCATTTCTGCCTCCTTCGAAACTTACGACGACTGGACGTCGCGGATATCCGCAGCACTGGCATCCTGCAGCCGTCGCGTTCACTTTCGACTACGTATTCCTGACCCTGACCCTCACTTTCTCCGTTTATGGCGTCGTCATAAACGTTTGAAACGCTCCTTCCGCTCCCAGCCGCATAACATCCAACTTTCCTCCCGCATTGATGCTCTGCGGGCTGAAATCATTGCTTACGGCGCATCCCTCGAGCACTCTCGTTGGAACGCGCTGTGTGACGGTCTTGACTCCGCATTGCACTCGCGATCGACATGGTGGCTCTTTAGATCTCTCTTAGGCACTAAGCCCGCCCTTGCTCCCACCCTAGCTAAAGCGCTCACTAACGGGACTCCATCTGATGTCTTTGACAACTAAGCATCTCTGTATCTCCCCCCCCCCTCACACCTTCCTCATGCGTTTGCAAGACCATGCAAGCCTCCTTCCCTCTCTAACCTTCGCCCTATCTCCTTGACATCATGCGTTGGCAAGACCCTTGAGCGAATGGCCCTAACTCGCCCTGTGTGATTTTATTGAGGCGAAAGAGTTCTTCCCTCCTTCTCTTATCGGCTTCCGACGCCGCGTCTGTGCACAGGACATGTTCCTTGTTCTTCAGCACACTTTTCTGTCACCTTCTCGCAGCCAGATCCATGCTCTTGTAACCGTTGATGTCCGTAAGGCATTCGATGGTGTGTGTCATGACCACATACTTGCTCAGCTCTCATCCCTTTCATGTGCTTCCCACATGTATTCTTACATCCGATCGTTCCTCTCTAATCGAGTAGCTCGCTTTAGGGTCAATACTCATCTGTCCAACCCACACTCTCTCACCCGTGGCACTCCTCAAGGTGCCGTATTATCTCCTACTCTTTTTAATAGGGCTATGGCCCCTCTTGCCTCCCAACTATCCCAAATTCCTGACCTCCACCATATTTTTTATGCCGACGACATCACTCTCTGGTGTACGTCTGGATCTCCCGGCCATGTGCAGGACACTTTACAACGTGGCCTAGATCTCATTGCTTCCTTTCTTACCACTGCTGGCCTGTCTCCTGCTCCAGAGAAATCGGAGCTGCTTTTGCTCAATCGCTCTGCTTATAAGCGCTCCCATAACGCCCTCATCTCCTTACATCTTGCGGGCTCTCCCATTCCAACCGTTCAGCAATGCAGAGTTCTTGGCTTCCCTTTGCATGCGACCAAGAACACGCAGGCCCTCCATCACGCTGTCAGGACCTGCCACTCGGTAACTCACCTCCTGCGACGCGTTGTCACTCGGCAGTCGGGTCTCCACGAGGCTCATGCGTGTCGGGTTGCCCATGCGCTCGCCCTCAACAAGTTCCTGTACTTTGTACCTTACGTTCAATTCACCCAAACACAACTTAACACCCTCGAAACAGCTCTTCTAGGCCTATACAAGGCAGCTCTCAACCTCCCTATCACTACCTCTACCACTAAGCTCTTTGCCACAGGCCTCTTCCACCCACTACGCTCGCTTATTTCTCTCCATTACGACTCTCAGATTGCCCGTCTTTCTCTTACCCGTCAGGGTCAATGGCTATTGGCGCAAGCGGGTATACCTCACATTCCCGTTCCCACGTCGCCTTCTCCCGCATGCACCCCGGCTTCCAACCTTCGTATCCCTCCCCTCCCGTCCAACATGTCCCCCGTTCTGCATGCCGGCCGTCGTCACGCAGCAGCGCAGCATCACTCCGCTCCTTTTTCTACACAGGGAGTCGCCTACACGGATGCCTCATTCGTGGCTCGCTATGCGGCTACGCTATTTACCATCCACACATTTCGGCCCCTGAAACCCACACCAGCGGGCCATACTTGCACCCACCAAATGTGCTGTCACTCGAGGTCCTTTCTATTGTTCATGCATTACAGTCGTTTTCCTCTCTCCCTTATGTCCCCGAGTACACGATTTTCTCCGACTCTTCCCTATCGAAAAAAAACAGCGTTTCCAGTGTCTCCCAGTGCGTTTCAGCGCGTTGGGTGACACTGGAAACGCTGTACAGTGTGTCCCAGTGTACTACAGCGCGCTGGGAGACACTGGGACACACTGTACAGCGTGGCCAGTGTCGCCCAGTGCGCTGAAACGCACTGGGCCACGCTGTACAGCGTGGCCCAGTGTCTTACAGCGCGCTGGGAAGCACTGGTCACGCCGTACAGTGTCTGCCAGCACACTGGGAACACCGGCGGCACATTATAAGAAACTGGGCGCGCTCGATGGACTTTCTAAAGACTTTATATTGGATCGCGAGATGTCGAGCGCAAAATTTACGGAATATTTTCAAAATGTTCTGTTCTGTGTGCTACACATATACAGCTTTAGTTTTGTTAGGCGACGGATGTGCGTGTACGCTGAAGCAATGATCTGTCGAGAGCGCGCGCGCGCGTGCGCTTTCGTTGAACCATGCTCGAGTCTCGTCAATATAGTTTTAAACCGCATCGAAAGAACTGATCATTCGCAACACAATATGGCAGTAGCATTAGTCTGATAATCAAGATCAACCTACTCTAGCAGTCAGTCGTTCTGGCTCGTACTGCAGAAAGCCGCACGTCACCGGCAGCAGCCGCAGCAACGCCCAATCTCGGCGTTTTTAGCTTCTGATTTGTGTAATCGAAGGTACAAATATGACCTCGCTTGGGTCAGTTATGATCGAAACTACATTTTAACGGTTATTAGACTCTTTGTAATGGAATATCCACGATCTTCACAGCGACCGTGGCTCACGAAGTGCGGCCCTAAGCCTAATGGTCGCTTCGGCTAGAGTGAACTACTGCAGCTCTAGTACGCGGAACGTAAACAAGGGGGGACAGAAAATATTTTCATACGGGTGACGAAAAGTACAGTGTTCATTGAGCAGTTCAGATCCACGATTGTTTCTACAGAGGTATGACTAACCGCTTAGCGAGACAGTGCGATTGCCGCAACACATCTGCGATTACGCTAATAAGTTTTGCTGCAAAACGTGCCAGATAAACGTTCTGATCCAAGGCAGCCCATGACAAACAAACAAACAATCTCGTGTCAGGTTGGCGCGAGCACGAAGAGACGAAAACCTGCGTTTCTAAGCAAGAAAACAAAACTATTAGGTACCGGAATTAGCTATAAGATGAAGAAAAAATGACACCAAACTCGTCTTTCAAGTGTGGCGTAGTGGGTAGCGTGGGCAGTGCGCACTGCCCACTCACGGTGGGCATTGCGTCAAGGTAGCAGGCTCGACTACCGCGCGCTAGTTTTTTTTTTAATTTTTTTTTGTCCCAGTGCTCGTGTTTCAGCCTTAATTACGATGTGGGCATAACCAAAATTTTTAATAACAATTTAAAAGGCCCGATTTTGGTCCATAAAGCGTGTCCCAGTGTGCAGCGCGCCAGCGTCCAGGGTGCCTCGTGCAGCGTGCCAGCGTCCCAGTATCCAGCGCCACACTGGTCCCATAATCAGGTATGGCGCTGGGACAGTGCCACTAGGTTTTGCAATAGGGTTACGCCGCCATCCGTCACATGCAAAAACGACCGTTACCCCCTTCCCTAGAACAGGAGGTCGAGCGAGCGGTCTCTACTCTCCAACCTTCCACTGTTTTCCTCGGCTGGGTTCCTGGGCATTCAGGGATTGACGGCAATGAGCTGGCTTATCAGCTCGCCCGCGATATATAGCACCGGGCACCGTTCATTCCCTGGCCTACACCTTCGGAGGACGGTGGGAGTTCTGTGAAGAACGACGCAACGATCTCCCTGCGTCATACTATCAAGGAGGTTTACCTCCAGCTCAGACTCGACAAGCGTCTCTACCCTCCCCCCTCATCCATCACTCACTGTGCTAGAGGCCAGAATTTTGCGGCACATACAACTGAATTGCCTCATCACCCCCTCTCGCCTTTTTCTTTATAAATATAGATCTGACCCCTGCTGTCCCAATTGCCTTTCCACATATGCCGACCTGTCAGGCTGCCTTTTCTACTGCCCAACTGCTCAGCAATCCAGCTTTTACCCTCCCCCCTTCCCTTTTCATCACCACCTGGCTCGAGTGGATCGGCGCCGAAGGGGAAGAAGAACAGCGTCGACTGGTCGCGCAGGCGGTCGAAATGCTCGGCCTTTAGTTTGTGGCTGAAGTAAAAGTCTACTACTACTACTACTACTACTACTACTACTACTACTACTACTACTACTACTACTACTACTACTACTACTAACATCTCCTATACTTTTCTTGGCATCATTGTCTGTTCGTTCTCGTTAATGCGGTCGTGTCACATTTATCGTTGATGAACACATTTTTTTGTCCTACATCGGCCTCTTGACCACTTAGTTTTATTTCTGCCTCCCTCTTGCTGCTTTAAATCTTGATCGTACAAGATGAAAGAACGTCCGGTATTGTGGGTACGTGCCACGCTTTAAGTTAGTCACGATCATCATCATGGCTGCCGACCAGTCCACTTCGTACGGCGCACCGGTGACGCTGCAAGGCCGTCGGCGTCCAACGTATGCAGACGCGAGCCTTGGCTGCGCTGCGCCGCCAGCTATGCACCCGTCTCGGTTCATGGAGCCAACAGGCCGTAGCGATGGCGCCACGCCGTATCCCGTACTAATGCATAACAGCCTACCGCCATTGACTGCAATGAAGACCATGGAAGTTCCTCTAGGTGAGCTGCTTGCGTGCACGTAGCCTGGCGTCTCAAGCGCCCTCTCTTTATGGTGCGATGTGCCAGACAGGGTTTATAGAAGGAGTTAGCAAAAAAGAAAAACGACACACGATAAGCGATGAAGCGCTTCGCTTGTCGTGTATCTTTGTTCTACAAATTTCAATGCAAAAATTTTTTGACGGATATCTGTCTGGCTGGGCGAGAGAACTCCAGGGACTGAACTGACGCGAGCCGCTGCTTTAGGTAGACCGAGTTCCGAGAACCGTTTACCCCTTCACTGAAGAAGAAATCAAATGGTTCCCGAAACGTCGGATATATCTGAAACTGCGTCTGGTGACTGTTCAGCACCTCGAGTTCAACTCACTGGGTACGCAGCAATGGGTATCGCAGCGCTAGATAAACGTGCAACCACGGCAAGCAGGTCCAGTTAAAGCTCTGATCGATTTCATTAAAAACTTGTTTTGGCACGCTTGGTTGTTTACAACAGGTTATTGAAAATGTGGACCCTTAGCGGAGAAAAAAGAAGTGCGTGCAATGGCTATTGTAGGAGCAGCTGCGAAGGTGCTTCGGTCGGAATTATTGATGGCGCATATTTTACCATCGTGCATAGTCATTGCCGTATTTTACCGTCGTAGTTCTCTGTTTGGCAGCGCATACTCTTGGGTCTTTGTTCCTTCATTTGCTAACTTATATTGATATGTCTGGTGTAAGGCACGTCAGCTGTAAGGCGATGCTATCCATCCTCGTCTCCGTCAATCTTCTCAAACCGCTGACTCGCACGTGAGATTTGTGGCAGGTTTGCCTATACTTGCGATGAATGCGCCTGTGACCGAATGCGCAGAATATTTTATTTCCTTTATTCTATTTATTTAGTAATACTGTCAATCCCGTCAGGGATTTTTACAGCTTTAAAGAGTGTACAAAAATCATTGTACACATTCACACAGTTATACAATAGTTATATAGGATTACAAAAAGTAATGATAAAAAATGATAGTCACAATGGACTTGTATTATTAAGGAATGCAAGAAAGATAACGCAAAATCACTTCGCCTCAGTTACATATGAAACACTGCAAAAGAACATAACAAAAAAAAATCACCGCCATATCCACAAACTGAATGATGTTAGAGGAGCTTGCTCGGAGATGATCGGGTAACCCGCGAATCCTCCGTACACATCTCCTACCATCATATATAGACGTGACAACGTTGTTATATATACATTACATGCGGCGCTCGGGCGGCGAGCCCGAGCTGCTGCTGCGTTTCGAGCCCGCCCCGCTGCTGCCTTGGCATCTGCGGTGTTCATGAGGCCGAGCGGTAACGAAGAGTGTTCACTGCGTGAGCTCCCGGCGAAGAGAAAGGAAGCGCACGTGCCGAGAGTGGTTTGTGTCGCTTTGAGCGGCGCCGCCATCTAGTGAGCATTCTTGAAATCACCGGAAAGCTGGCGCCTTGAGGGGAGAAGTGTACACGCCGCCGCCGAGGCCGAGGCCGCCGCCGGACAAGGCGCGAGCCTAAGGAGCAAGCTCCTAAAGGAAAGGGAAAGGCAATGACATGACATATAAATTTGATAACTTCCATCATGTTACATCACGAGTTTCAAATGTACAGGTAAGAAGGTAGGAATATTAAACGGGGTGATGAACCGCCCTTCGGGCTTGGTGAGAAAACACAATCTGCGGAAAGCAGACACTGCTGTGAACATGTTGCGGTCGCGCGCGGTAAGTACAGTTTACCAGCTGAGAGCGGAGTCTCCATTTTCTCAGGTGTCCTCTTTTCATACAGAGGCCCGGCCCTCATTCGTTTCAAAGCTGTCTGCGCCCGCTGTTTGACGTCGAACAGCGGGTAGCATTACTGGCCAATAGCCGACATGATTCAAGAACGGCGTTTGGATCAGATGCTCTTCTCGCCAAGGGGTGCTGCCACGTGCCTGCGCAGCGCTTCATAGCCTGCTATCATTCAAACAGTTGGCCACCCTCGCTCGCAGGAATCGCAACGGGATGAGCGATCGCGTTTCATCATGCACGTTTAAGGTGATGGCGCGTAACTTCTTTCCCCCACGCCATCCCTCCTTGAGTAACTTCCAGCGCGCACATCGGAACGAGAAAAAAAAAAAAGAAAAAAAAAACGCTCAAAGCGCGCGACAGTACCCCTGTAACCCCGTTCGTTCTTGCCGTATTCGAGAATTTTTGGCGGCAATCGATTCGTGAGGCAATAAACTTTGATATCGAGGTCATTTAATCATTACTTGGGAAAATGGTTCACGACTCCTTTAAGCTGAAAGCTGTTGCGCTGGTGCACCTTGTACCAAATCACGCCATCAGACGCGAAGGTGTTTTATGAAGCGATCGCCTTCTATTGTCGACGGCCATGTAAACCCAATTGGGCAGTGGGTACCTTATACGCCATTAGGCATTGTTAGCACAGCGCTTGGGTTTGCTCAGTATGCTCAGTAATCGTCCTGATAAAATGGAAATGGAAAGGAAGCGACGAAATAAATTATATTGTACTGCCCTGAAATGGAGCGTCTTACTTGAAGAAGCTTTACGGAGGTGATCACCTCGAGAAGGAGTTTTATGCCGGGCATACTTATAGGCTAGCACACATTTTAACAAGGCAGCGGTTAAAGGCGGCCCTTAGTCCGTGAGCTACGAACAGGAATGGTCATCATAAAGCGGCACGCGCTCTCTTCATCCTCTTCTTGATCTTCTGCTTCGCTCCCAGAACACATGCGCCAATTTCTCCGACGACGGATGCAATTACACTGATGGGCGAGACGAGTACAGAGAGAGAGAGAGAAAGAGTAATAAGGATAAAGAGAGAAATTCTAGGCGAAAAAACTTCTTCGCGAGGCGAGATTCGAACTCTAGTACCCACGATCAGAAAGCGAGCGTCGTGACCACTCGGCTATCCAGGCACGCCAGCAGAGTATATCATAGCCTTGCAAAGTATAGAATAGTATAGTATATCATAGCATAGTACAAGTATAGTACATCCACCACGTGTTTCTGGCGCAGTATAGCCTTAGTTGGTCTTGCGCCACAAAACCCAACTTAACAGTATAGTATAGTATAGTATACTATAGTATAGTATAGCATAGTAAGGGGGGTGCGAAAGGTAATTGAAGGTGAGGACATAATTGAGGGTGAGGAGGAGGGAATGAACGAAGGGAGAGAGTAAAGCATAGCATAGAAAGAAACAAAAATGTAGAAGGAAAGGGGAGAAAGATAAAGAAAGATGAAAAGACCAAGAAAGAGAAAGAAATGGATACATAAAAAATCAATGGGAACAAGGAGATACAGAAAAGACCTTCACAGAAAACAGAGAAAAGAGAGAAAATGAAAATTACACTATCTCCCGCTAAAGGGAACCATGTGTAGATGCGAAGCAGCGTGCGCTAACGCTTACACTGGCGACGGCGTTGACGCTGGCGCTCATCGCGGCGTTGAGCAGGAGAGAAACCTGGAGAGGCGCAAAGCACGCAGTGATGGACCGGTGTTTCCTACTGGAACATGCCAATCGCTGCTAATGGGCAATGAGAGACAGAAGGCTCCGATTGGACACAGAGACCCGCAGTCCGCTTTTAGTTAACGCGCACGCTGCGAATTTTTATTGTTCAACAACGCACAGGAGAAATCTCCCACCGGCACTAGCTTGCAGGTCAAGATCCAGTGCCTATATATACGGGGTGGCCAGTGAACGGTTGTGCCGCGCGAGCAGTCGGTTTTTTCAACCAAGAAACTCGCTAGTAGACGCTGCCTGCGTCGGCGTTGCGAGGCGAGAGAGGGGGGGAGCGTAGGAGAGGAGAGAGAGGGGGGAACGCGCATGCGCAGTGGGGGGTGTGGACGCCGGCAGGGATGCTTAGAGGAGAGAGGGGGGAGCGTAGGAGAGGAGAGAGAGGGGGAGGGTACGCGCATGCGCAATGGCGGTGTGGTCGCCGCGGGGAGGGATGCCTATAGGAGAGAGAGGGGGGAGAGGAGGTTTTTTTTGTATTTTTCTAAAGGGTTTGCGCATGCGCAGTAAGGGTGGTCAGGACGCACACCACCAACACCACCACCGGATTGAACTCGACCTTAAGCTGCTTCGCATCTAAAAGGAATAGAGGAAAGAAGAGAGAGAGAGAGAACACAACTTTATTGTGGAAAGAAGAGAAAATCTGCAAAAGTTCGCGAGGCAGCACCAGCCAGGATTACCAAGGTGCCCATCAGCTCTGCCTTCTCTTTAAGTTGGGCCTCCCGCGCAAATGCGCTAACCTTTTTTTTTCTTCAACTAAGTAGTGTTGTGTCTCTCAAGTCTGCATAGATTTTCTTCGTGCCTTCGTGCTACAATACGGCTGGATCAAAATTCCTCCCTGTCTTGGTGTTTGCCTCAACGTGCACGCTGCCGCCGAAGTGATTCCCAAGTAAATAACCGTAAAAAGTTTACTACATTTCGCATTAAAGAAAGAGAGCGTGTGACGATGTTGCTTCGAGTGTAACAAGCTGCAAAGCGAAAGAAACCCCGGTGAAGTAGCCAAAGAATGTAAAATGTTTCTTCTCTAAAACGACATTCGAACAGCTTCACTTGGGATCCAACCAACGATCATATCGCCTCGAGATTGTGATCCCAATCGATACGTCTTTTGCTATTAAAGATGTGATGAACGCTGAACGTTTTCTCTCGAGCTCAGCTTACGCACAAAACGACAACGCTCTTTCAATGAGGTCGTTCACGCCCGTGGTAATGGCCGTGGCTGTAATGAGTCAAAACCTTGTGATAATATCGCTAGCGGCGCTCGCTCATGCCAGACCTAGTTAGTAATTAACGACACCGTTGACAGCGTGCGTCGGTTGTCAGCAAGTTGCATGACTTTCCATTTGTGATGGTAGCGTGTAATAATCCAGGAATTTGCATTAGTTCACCAACCTGCAAATTTTTTAAAAGTTCTCCAGGAGGATGTGCGCATTCTAACGAAATCAACGCATATTGTCACGTGGTCGTGACGTTGACGAAGGTTCTCGGGCTCGTCGCGAAGCTTCTTGGTCTGCGCCGAGCGTTGCTAGCAGTCTTTGCGGTTGAAATCTGAATACGTCAAAATAAAACACGTGTGGCAATGTGAAATTAAGTTTGAGACCCAGGTGTCAAGGTCTCATACTTGCTGTTCCCAATAATTAGATCAAACGATTAATGAATGCATTAGAGTCATGCTTTTGTCAATAGAAATGCCCAGTATACATTAATTTATCTCATACCATCTCGCATTCAGTTCTGGATAATTATTAACCCCTACCTTATGGGCGCATTCTCCGTTGTAGCGTCGGTTTGCATTGCAGGAAAGGGCGTGCGCGGTTTAATGAGGAACGATCGCAACTCTCGTGCATTGCGCAAGGCCATTCTTGGCTTGTGGGAATTGTGGCACGCGCACTAGTTGCTTGAAGCCATTTTCCCTTGGAGAGCCCTCGCGTATCCCGCCTCCTGGCCAGACGGGTGGAAGGTGGTCCGTGAATCGCCGTCACTTCGCTGCCACTCCGCCTCTCGAAGGTTTCACACGGCGTCCCATTGGCTTAGTTCTGGCGGGATATACGCCTTGCTCGCGCTTGCTAGCGCTTGCTCGACAAGCGGGGGGCGCGAGACGGGGTTCGAGGAGACCGCTGCGGTACTTCGGAGGGCACACAGGGTGCATATGCGTTTTGGCTTCTCCGGCCGCCGGTGATCCTTTGTTTCTTGAGCTTCGTCGGCGGCCTGTGGTCACGTCGTCTCGTCGGGGCCCCCCGACGAGACGACGCGACTTAGGCGTACGTCTCGTCATCTCGCCGTACGCCTAAAAGAAACGAGGCTGTGCGCGTCGGGGTCCGTTAAGATGTAACACTCTAATGTATTCCAAAGCGCTAGAATGGGACTTCGCATAAAAGCACAAAGCTAACGATCTAAATGCGGTTTTGCCCCCAGACAGATGATTTCAATGACTGCTATAAACGTAGTTGGTATATCGTATACTGTATCAAAGATTAGGGTTGTCGTGTAGCGCTGGTTCCTTACGGAAACGATGGTACTTATATGACTGCTAAAAAGAGTATTTTAACTGCCAGTTGGGCGTGTTGGTATACGTTCAGCGCCTTGTCCTGTGCTCTTCATAACTCTCCGTTTCTTTTAGCGCTTCATCATCACGATAGTTCGGGTATTTTTTATAGCATCTGCTCATATCTTACCGTTAGATGCTTCCTAGGGAGTATCCAGTGCGTGGAAAGATTACTGCTAAACAGATACATACAATTTTTGAAAATGGCAACATTGAAAACTAGTGTGTAGATTTAAACTGCAACCATGGGAAGTTTCGTAATGTCCTGGGGCACTCCTACAGTACGTATAGTTTTGGATATCGTGCACAATATTCATCTTGAGCTTCTAAGAAGCACATTACACTTAGACTTTATTTTAACAGCTCGACCAGTTCTGAAATGTCGCCCATAAACGCTGCATAGTTAACGCTGCACAAAGATCGAATGCGCACTAAATACAACAGTTAAAGTGTCTCAACGGTAGTGCTAAGGAGCAAGCTAAACTGAACCAACCAAACGCTTTCATTATCGTTGTTCCACAGTTTTATTTTCGCCTATGACTTCTGTAGAGAAGCTGACAACTTGATATCTCGACATCAATTTTGACAGGAACAGCAAAGGAGGACAAGTCTAGACGGGACAAGCGGAGAGGGTCCAACGCAGCACCGCGTCGGGGCTCGAAGTCGCCGCGCACTTCGAAGCGGCGCGGCTCTCCGTCACGGTCGCCTACGCGTGGCGCCGCTTCCAGGCTTCAGAAGGGTCTCAACCGCGAAGAGACACCACATAAAAGGAGTCGCTCGCCGTCAGCGAAGTCCCCAAGGGCTTTCGCTCGCAAGGGCGAGGTGGCCGGTTCGCCAAAGAGCCGGAAGCGTAGAACAACCGGTGCCTGGTCACCCGCTCGCAATATCGGGCAAGACTTGCCTCCTGTAGTTCAGCCACTTAACTTGGCCTCTCCACCGTGGCTTATTGCGAACGAAATGACGGCTCCCCTCGTCGGTCCTCCTCTACTGCCTCAGCAACAGCAGCCACACTCGCCGCCTACCATGTATGTGCCGTGCCACGACAAGAAGTGCGAGGCATTTCCCAAAATTTCTGAATTACCGTGGAGCTTCGACTCGGTTCCGCCGCCCCAGGTTCCCGACCACCAATACAAACATTTCTCGCCTCTTCCTGAGCAACCGCTGCCCTCGCCCATTCGTACGCGCGAAAGTACTCTGCCTCAGATGCAGTACGCCACTGGTCCCCCCACAGCCTGCCCCGACTCTTCCGTATGACCCAATGCGCGGATACCAGGCGAACGGGCAGCACTTCGAGCCAGGCTACAGCCTGTTTCCTTCGCAGGGCCGGAATGTTTATCCGAACGAGCCCATGCCAACCGGCATTCTCCGCCATTACGTCTCCCGAGCCAACGACGGGAGCCGCTGGTGGGACAACAATGCGCGCCCTAGGATTCAGGCAAAAACGAGCAGCTCTAGCGCCACCACAAGCTCCAGCGAGGCGTCAAGCAACGCAGGCAGGTCGAAGAAGCGGACTGACAATACTTGGCTCGCACTGGGCCTCGGGTGTGCCGGCTTCCTGGCCTTCGTGACACTGTACGCTTTACTCAACGTTGCCGTCAGCGGTCGCCGGTCTGCTAACGAAGGTGGAAACCCGATGACGATTGGAGCGGAATACGACGGTCCGTTAGCAGCGAGGCACAGCTTTGAAGCGCCGCGTTCGCAGGTGATGAACGCCCCATCAGCGGGTGATGCCCTGAAGTCAGGAGATCCAAGAGTACACGCCGAGAAAAACGCTTCCAGAAAAGAACGTTCTTCAGGTTAACTTTTCAAGTAGCTGACGATTAGCTCACGGTGCGCCATAAAAGTACGGAAGTTGCCTCTGTAGAAATCACTCTGTACGAGCCGCACATGGCTGCCAAATCATTTTGCTATGTTGTGGGGACAAAAAAAGTTGAAAAGGTCTCACGGAGATAGTATTCGATAGCTAAAGAATGCCCCCCCCCCCCTCCCCCCCCCCCACCGGACCCGTTGCACCGAATGTTCTCTCGTTACATTCATAAATTTTACCTTTTGGAAGATGTTCTTAGTTGTGGGTTATGCAACATCACACAAGTGGATTGCCTCCTGAAGCAGAAAATATTGGTTCAGCAGTAGCGCCCCGGGTGCGAGGAAATTTGCCTTAGATTTTCGCACGCATGTGACGGCGATATTTGACAGCCCATCTTTTTGTAGAAAGTGCTGATTTTTACGCGATACCTATTATGTAAGGATTTACATGAAAAGGTAGACATCGCGTTTATGACGTCACAGTACTTACTAAATAAATGTTTTGTCGGGCTCTAGCACATTGCAGTTGCTGAAGTGAAGCACGGCAGTTTTCTGGTATAGTGTACGTTGAGCAGAAGACCTGGCACTTAGAATGCTACCTCAGAGATACTTCTCCCGAAAGTTTGCTAAATATAGTTGCTTCCTCTTTATGATTTCCTTTAACGAGCTTTTATGGCGCCTTGCGTAGCACGGCTAAGAGGAACAACAATGTGATGACAATTGTCCTAGATTCTTATATGGCAACACGCATGGGCGTCGCCAGGGGGCGTGCAAAAGGGGCACTTGCCCCCCCTCAAGCCAAACCAGCACTTCCCCCCAATCCAATCTCCACCAGCGCCCCCCTCCCCTTTACCGCCACGATGTAACATGACCTTGCACCCCCCCAAGACAAAATCCTGCCGCCGCCCATGGCAACACGTTCGAAACTCTGCACAAATAACGGGTGCGCTCTGTGAACCTTGGCTTGTCTCAGTTGTAAAGTATGGTAAGTAACGTACTTACGAAGAAAAATTTGGTTTGTGGTTCCATAGTTGTTATTGGGAAAAATACTATGCTAGAACAAGAACATTTTATCTTTCTTTTATACCAACTAGCCGTTACGGAGTGAATTTAGGTTCATCCTGCTCAAGGGCGTCGAATATAAAGAAAATGGTTCCGAACCGGTTGGCAACACTAAATGAGTTCATCAGCTGGTTCGGGACGATCACCTCTATCTTAGACACTTTGCTCAGTGCCATTGAATTAGGTGTGCTTAGCTGAAACAGAACAGGCAGCACGGCTCAAGTGCTTCCTGGACTGTTCACTAACGTTAATGTTTTGTAATGTTTTATATCTTAACCCGTACCAATTTCAAGGATGCATTCTATTGAAGGCGTGCCACATTCGCGAGTTTTCTAAGAATTTGTAAGTCGGCTCCTTGGCTGATTGGAAACAGTGATGATTTACACAGAGAGCTGATATGAAATCACAACGGCCAATTCATGCGGCGTAGTTGCCCGTCACCGCCGCTGGTGTCCGCAGCAGCTGTCGCGCACAACGAGGAAAAAAAGCAGCAGCAGCAGCAACAGCAGCAGCAACACCAACAACAACGAAAAAAAATGCCCCCCACCTCCCCGAAGGGAAATCGTGAGGAAATGCGAATGCATTTCGCGCGCGCTTCACTCCATTTATATATGGTGGTTGTGGTTCGAAGAAGGAAAAGGCGCCTAATTTCTGCAGCCCGGTCGGGAGCACGGCGCAGCGCCTGTTTTTTTTTTTTATCGCGGTAGCTCCGCTGAGCTCCCGCGATGCGAGCGCCCTCACGCGCCAGAGCGCGCTCCTCCTCTCCACTTTGCTAGGGGCGAGGATAAGCGCGCGCGCCCGCAGCTGTTGCTATGGGAGAGAGAGTGAGAGCGGAGAGAAAACACCTGCCGGCGCGCGGACACCTCCTCAACCTATCCTCCTCCCCGCGGACAACGCCGGACAACGCCGCCTGACATAGCCCGACTAAGAAATGCATTCGCATTTAAAAGAACGCCAGGCCGACAATACAGTAGAACCTCGATGATACGATAACGGCTCGTACGAACTTTGGGGTGATAGAAATTTTTCTTTGGTCCCAGCCAAGGCCCATTGGCCTGCCGAGACGGTTGTCGCGATCCGGTTTTCACCCCGCGACGTTTCATACGAACGTATGGCACCGCGCAGGTACGAACAAGTGCTGCCTACGCTGTCGCGGAAGACCGGACAAGCACGCGCGGGCCCGGTAACCCAAGCACGGGCATGCGCGCCGCGCCGCCAGTTCGTCTGAATAAACATTCAGTAATAACGTGTCGTAGCCTCCGAGATTGTGTGCGCAAATCCCTGAGGCCCTAATGCGCCTTCGTGTTCATATTCCAGATATCGGTGGCGTCGCGCTCTTTATTTTTCTTTTTAAACGTGTTGACGCGTGTTGCCGTCATTTTAATGTGTTTGCACGTGCGTGCCACGTCGATGCAAACACTGTCCTCGTGCATCAGACATCCTATGAAATGGACGAGGACAGAAAGAGGAAGCGGACGGTCTTGGCGAAGCAGCTAGGCCTCGCAACATCCACATGCACGATTGTTGGGGACGCGCACAGATGCCAACTATCCAATTGTGCGGGCACGGCCATAAACCTCTCGAAAGACATCCCTAACACCAACGCGATAAGAAAATATTATTCAGGCATTCATATGACGCGTGCAAAGCGCTCCTCAAGTCTCTTCCGCCGCTGTACACTAGTGTCAAGCGGAATAGCGTGCAAAGATTAGGAAGTGGCTACTAGCTGTCACGGGTCACAACGTACTTGGTTCATTGATTACTCACACGTGCATGGGACGTATACTTACGATTGCAGGTATGATCGTTGACGTCTAAAAACTTCACTGGCAATCATCCAGAGCTGTTCGTGACGTTGCTGAGGCCCTGAGAAACAAATGAAAACATATGCCAGGTTTCATTTGTGTAATGCTAATTTTCCATATTTTCTCGTGATACGAATTTCGGATGAATCGAATATTTATGGTCACCCTGCGAGATTTGTGTCACCGGGGTTTCACTATATATTTATGGCCATTGTGTTGAGGCATGGTGCGCATCGCGGGCTGTTGAGTCACCGCCGCAAGACCTTTTTGTCCTCAGTTATCGAATAAGTACTGAAAACTGGTGGCAGAGTGCATATGACGACATCAGCCCACCACCCTCAAACAAATGCCTTAACAGAGCGATTCCACCAGACACTAACCAAGATGATATTGATGTACTTTAGACCAAACCACGATAACTGGGACACAATTTTACTATTCGTGCCGTTTGCGCACTATACCGTTGTCCAACGAACTACCGGATATTCCCCTTTATACCTAGTATACGGTCGTGTGCTGACATTTACCATCGGCGCCTGTTTCTTCAATGTACCAGCCGAAACCTTTACAACTGCACCAGAATGTCTTGTTTCTACGTTTGATAAATGCTGACGACGTGCTTTGCCTCAACACAGAGGCCAGTCAACGAGACCGTAAGCAGCATTACGAAAGCTTTCATTGCAACGTCACCATACGTCCTGGAGATGAAGCATTACTTTGGATGCCTGTTCGTACTTCCGGACTGTGTGAGAAGTTTAAATAGCGCTTCCTTCGACCTTACGTTGCTCGCGAAGAAACTTCCCCCGTGAACTATCGTGTCACCTCAGTAGATGTTTCTTGGGATTGTCGTTACCGTGCTTCTGAGACAGTTCCCGTTTCGCGCCTCAAGCCATTCGTTCGGCGTACCTTTCCCGCCAAAGTCGCAGCCAGGCCGCTCGCGTGCGCTAGAGTGTACTAGAACTGTTGAGTGGCGTGACCGCGCCTCGCCGCCTGATGCCTTCCGCGTCGACAGTAGCGGCGGCGCTGCAGTCGCTCGGTACTGAAGGCGCGTTTAGCCGCGCGCAAGAACTGCTGGGCACGTCGGCGGCACCCGGCTATCGCGGCACTATTATTGATGCGGCTTTCGTTGCGTGTCTGTAATTATTAAGCCTACGACTGGTCGTCGTAAGCCTTGAGCGACGAAACTTCAATGCTTTTATAGATGCTTGCCTCATAAATGCGCTTGAGAGATACTGAAAATTAGTTCTTGTTGCCGAAGCACTGCTGGAAGGTACGCAATAACATAAAATTTAAAACGGGCTTATTGCAACAGTGAAGATTCGCGATTTCGATATAATGTGCCGAACTTATTGCTGGCTAGTTAGTACATTACTCTCAATTAAAAAGACACCGAACGACCGCCAGAAGATACAGAGGAAACAAAAAGGTGGTGCATTATTCTGGTGTCTTCTGTCTTAATCCTGTCTTCTGGAGGTGTTTATTCAGAGTAACTGAGCTCCTTTATTGAAAATTAGCAGTGCTCAGAAAGCTGTGTGCTGATACATTATCCTGCCGAAAGCACGCCGGACATTTACCGCTGGCGAACCTGCGTGTACGGTGCGTTTCTTTACCGATGCGCTGTGTAAATATGATTTTTTCGACATTACAAGGGCTCAAAGGTATCGGAAGTCAAACGTAACTCGACCGCGTAATAATAACGGTGGTCCTCAGGGGTGTTGCACGGATATTGTTAATCGGGCCAGGCGGAAAGGTGTGACTTTATTGTCCGTATTTTGCGTGATATATATAAACCTAATACAGCAAGCAAAGCGCAGAGCTCCACCACACCCCTCCTAGCTTCAGTCTTGGCACTTCACAGATACAATAATTAAATTATAATACAGAACACTGTCGAAAACAAGTTCTTGCAATGGCATCAATAGAAGATCTTGAAAACAGCGCAATATAAGCTTTCCACAGAAAAGGAAACTGGCTATAGTGAATTTAGGCAGAATAACACACGGCCTATATTTACGTCTGCGCATTTTAATACACTAGAGATAAGCCCTGATGCATGAATTTCGTGCCTAGGAGGTGAACGCGCGCCTGTGGCTTGGCTCCCTGGCTCGGCTTCCTGGTATTTTAAGCCCTCAGAGGTCGCATAACTGATGCACAGTAACAGTGGAAGCACGATGTCGAAACAAGATAGCCTTTCGATTGGCATTAAAGAAACAACGCAAAACGGGCACAATATAGAACTCAGCCGTCCCAAGTATAAATGTTGGCATGGAGTTATTTGTACTCAGGTTAGCCATGAAACAATCTAGTGTTTTGTAGCTCATAATATAAGGATCAATACTCTAGATATCGTAGGAACTGCCGACAAAAGGATTGTAGGCTTTCGCCGCTCGTTTGTTACTTCTTCACTTTTCGTAGTGCGTTCTTGTCAATTACGGTGTAGCACTTCTCGAAGTGTTGCTTGCAAACCGCACAACAATCAGTGAGCAGCTAGGTGCATGTGTGCGAAATCTGATTGTCGCCTGCATAGGGGGTCGGCAGGGTCCTCAAACAGGAAATATCTCGGATCAATTTTGGCACGCCTGCATATTTACTTGTGCACCATGGCGCGTAGCAGCCGTTGAGGCACCGATCAAAGCTCAGTAATGCGTTAAAGGCGCTCAAAACGCGCAATTACACGCTTTCATAGGCTACGACGCACGCGCGCGAAATGCAGACGCTCCTCACAGCTTCAGTAGAAAGCGACTACAGCGCCGCTGCTACTGTCGCCCGCCGGAGCATCACCCGAGATGCGGCGCGGCCGCTTCGTTCGTTCCACTGGCCCCTTCTAGTACACTGTACGTGCGCGGTTGGTTGGTTGGTTTTTAGAGGAATGGCTCAACCCACTACGGGGGGATCGCCCATGAATCTCGCGGCAGTAGGACTTGTAAAAAAAATTCCCCATCTCCCGCTAAAGGGAACCATGTGTGGATGCGAAGCAGCGGGGAGATAATTAGCTTGAGCGGGAGGAACGTCGACGCTCTCATTTCACGGCAGTGGTCCGGGCGCTCATCGCGGCGCTGCACAGGAGAGAGAATGAGGCGCGCGCGCTCCGTCATTTTCATACCGCGGAACTACCGTGGCGCCCCCCAGCGGAGTATACAGCTGCCACACCACCAGTCGTGCGCATCGCTCCGTAGAGGATTCCTAGAGGAAAGGACGGGGGGGGGGACCGTAGGAGAGGAGAGAGAGGGGACGTGCATGCGCTGTGGGGGGTGTGGGACGCGGGAGCCGCTCCGTAGAGTACAGGATTCTTAGAGGAGAGAGGGGGAGAGGACGCGCATGTGCTGTGGGGATGTGGGAGCCACTCCGTAGAGTAGATGATTCCTAGAGTAGAGGAAGGGGGGTGAGCGTAGGAGAGCATAGGGGAGGGGAAGCGCATGCGCTGTGGGACGCGGGAAGGAGGGACGGACTATAAGCCCCCTCCAAACACATGCAAGCAAGATTAAGGAATGCGGTCAACCTGGGCGACAGACATTACCTGCCTAGCCATTGCTAAGCCGCCTCTCTGTGCACTCGGCCATGACTCAATTAATGGGGTCCACCTGGGCGACAGACACCACCTGCCTAGCCATTGCTAAGCAGCCTCTCTGTGCTCTCGGCCATGACTCTGATGGCTGTGTTAGGGTTGACGGCCTTCATATTACTACAGTGTTCTAGTTCGCATAATGGGTGCTTCCCTACTTCATGAAAGTGGCCGGACGCGGGACGGGGGACGGCGGACGCGGGACGCGGGAGGGACGGACAGAGCCCCAAGCATAAGATGCTTCGAATCTAAAAACAAAATATGAAAAAGATATCAAGCGAGAATATTCTTGGTATTTAAGGTTTTTTAGATGCGAAGCATCTTATGCTCGGGGCTATGTCCGTCCCTCCCGCGTCCCGCGTCCTTCCCGCGTCCCGCGTCCGGCCACTTTCATGAAGTAGGGAAGCACCCACTATGCGAACCAGAACACAGTAGTACAATATAAGGCCGTCAACCACCACTACAGTCACCAGAGTCATGGCCGAGAGCACAGAGAGGCTGCTTAGCAATGGCTGTCAGGTGGTGTGTGTCGCCCAGGTTGACTCCATTCCTTGATCTTGCTTGCATATGTTTGGAGGGGGCTTAGTCCGTCCCTCCTTCCCGCGTCCCGCACCACTACAGCGCATGCGCGTCTCCTCCCCCCTCTCTCTCTCCTCTCCTACGCTCACATCCTTTCTCTCATCTAGGAATACTCTACTCTACGGAGCGGCGCCCGCGTACCGGCACGCACGCACCGCTTGTGCACAGAGGAGGAAAGAACTTTATTCTGAGTCCGGCGAGTTCGTGGGGCGGGCCAGGAATTTTCTAATTTCGGTTACATGAGCCAAGTCCTTTCTTCAACGCGTTTTGAATTTTTTTTACTGTGCTATCTGTTGAAGCAAACGAGAACAGAACAAAATGAATCTGGGTAGCTTATCTTCGCAACCCCCCAAATGCTCGTTTCATGGTGGACAAGCCCAGCTCGTCTTTGCTAGGAGCGGTACAATCTGTGTGAACAAGCTCCACTCTTTCTCGGTAGGGAAAGGGTTGAATGCCCCTGTTGCAGTGACCCAGTGCCGACCTCTCCAGGGAGAGTTATATCGTTACAGAAAGCTCAAGCCCCACTTTTCGGAAAGGTGGTTCGAGAAATCTCTGCCTTAGTTTTTGACACCTGCGACATTGTGTGAAAGAGTGCTCTATGGTTTCGGCTTGTTTACTGTAGAAACATTGAGGTGAAGGAAAGAAACCAGGTCTGCGCAAATAAAAATTTAGAAAGCCAATTCCTCGCAGTTTAGTTAATGTTTCTTCAAATTCTCTTGTACTACACATTGAGCGGTACCACGGAAACCTAACGTGCTGGAAATCTGCACCGTTCAGAACAGAATATTTTGTATGATTTTTCTCAAATAGACACACACACACACACACACACACACACGCGCGCGCGCGCTTACGCACACACACATACACACATGCACGCACACGCAGACACACACACACACACACACACACACACACACACACACACACACACACACACACACACACACACACACACACACACACACACACACACACACACACACACACACACACACACACACACACACACACACACACACACACACACACACACACACACACACACACACACACACACGCACACACACACACACACACACACACACACATATATATATATATATATGATTACTGTGATTAGCCACTGTTATCGGTGACAGCTTCATATATATTTACGATACTGCTACTGTCCTTCGAGAGCGTGGCAATTGGGCAGTACAATAATTTTCCACAAACAAATTAAGCAGGAAGGAAACATAGAAGCAAACACGTGTAGGCATACTTAGTGGACATGATCATAAACACAATTGAAAGATACAGAAATTAAATAATAATATTAAGAATAATAATATTACACGATACATACAATAACTACAACATACGAAGCAAGCGATAGATATCATACAATGCTAAAATTAAACCGAATGGTAATAGAAAGGAAAATATATCAAGCATTTGTAAGGAGTGGACAAATGGAACCACGATAACATTGGTGTCTCGAGTGAGAAAGTAATAAAACAGAAGGAACCCGATTTCGAAGCATTGGCAGCATACTTCAAAAATGACTAAACTCTCGTAAAAAAGGCTTTTCAAAAGATGTATCACATTAACTAGCGGACAATAGATCCCTGAATACATAGCTACTGTTATGCACGCAAAGTTTTTTCTATCTGTGCAGAAAATTCTGATAATGATTCGGTGTTAGGGGTAGTAGCATCAAGTTGATTCTATTCTGCTATTGCGAGCGTGAAGAATGAATACTTAAGCGTGTTGTTTGTACATGTGAATTCTGCCAATGTGCGTGCATGCTTATTATGTGTCTGTCGAGCCTGGGAAAAGTATATGTATTTGGAAGTGTCGATCTTGTAGTTATTTTTTTATTAGTTGAAGCCGGAAATTTTAGCGAGCATGTTTCGCTCTTACGGACAGCGCTTGCAATCCGGACTGGGTTGAAAGATATGTTTGCGAATCTGTGCCTCTATATTTCTTGTGGATAATCTTCACAGCATCCTCGAACGGTGGATTCCTCGCAGCCTAGCCCAGGGCACAATCGTTGGGCAAATAAAGTTTATCCAATTTAACTCAACTCACAGCATTCCTTTGTATTGCTTCTAGTTTGGTTATGTTAGTCACCAGATGTGGAAAGCAGACTGTGTTTGCATATTCGAGAACGGTTTTTACAAATGATGTAGAAGCTTGCAGCTTCGGTGACGTTGTTGAGAGCGCTAGACTCCGTTTTAAGAAAAATAGTTGGCGTAGTGGCTTCGAAGTTTTAATAGCAATGTGTTTGTCCCTAGTAAAACTCGTTCTTGGCCTAGTGTGTTAGACATACTTGAAATCAAAAGGTTGCGCGAAAATTGGACACGATCACAAGCGAGGGCACATGGACAAGCGCAAACTCACACTACTTTATTCATGGGTGGAGCCACTGAATATAAAGGAAATAGAAACACTAAGATCACGTGTGCATACGCCAAGGAAGTTACGAGAATTACACATGCGCAGCCAGAAACCCCCCTCTCTCCACTATACAGACCGAGAGAAGGATCACTAACACATGAAGATGCCTTCTGCGATATAGCAAAAGCTCCTCGAAGCTTTTGCTATATCGCAGAAGGCATCTTCACGTGTTAGTGATCCTTCTGTCGGCCTGTATAGTGGAGAGAGGGGGGGTTTCTGGCTGCGCATGTGTGATTCTTGTGGCATTCTTGGCGTATGCACACGTGATCTTAGTGTTTCTATTTCCTTTATATTCAGTGGTTCCGCCCATGAATAAAGTAGTGTGAGTTTGCGCTTGTCCATGTGCCCTCGCTTGTGATCGTGTCCAATTTTCGCGCAACCTTTTGATTTCAAGTGTTTGTCCCATTTGAGATCAAATGCTAATGTAACTCATGATACTTATGTTCATGAACTTTAGTAAGAGCAGTGTTGTTAACTACGCATAAAAGATGGATGGCTTTTTTTTTCTGCATACAGTCACTATCACGGATTTTTGCATGATTATTTTCATTTGCCATTCAGAGCACCAATTAGCTAAGACAGCTATATAATCGTTAAGCTTAATATAATCGTTGTTATGATTAATTTTTTATAGATGACACAACCGTCCGCCAACAGCTTTACATTACACGTGGGGTTAGCAGCGATATCATTAATTTGGAGCAGGAGAAGCTGTGGTGTAAAGACCAAGTTTGGAACTTCGGATGTTTCTGCATCTGTGTTTGAAAATATTTGCTAGCAGAGTACAAATTGGGACCAGTGAAGTAAGAAACCCCTTATCCAAGCATAAAGTTGTCCTATTTAAAAAAAATCGAATTTAGCTATTAATTTGCTATTACATACGGAGTCAAAAGCCTTAGGTAGGTCTAGTAGAATTAAGTCAGTTTGACGACCGTTATTAAATGTAACAGGAAGGTCGTGGACTAGTTCAGTTAGTTGGGTAACTGTCGATAAACCACTTCGACAACCATTTGTTTAGGAGAGAAAAAATTAATGCGCTCTAGGACTGCTGCCATGTGCTTTAAAATTGTGTGTTCGACGAGTTTACATGATTTTCTGGTCAATGAAATCGGTCTGAAATTTGAATGTAGTGCTGCGTCTCCTCCTTTGCGGATCGTATTACCTTTGCGATTTTCCAATCGTTAGGCAGTTGTGAAGTCGTGAGTGACTTTCGGAAAATGAGACCAGGATATTTGTTACACCATTTCGCATAAATTTTCTGGAAACTTTTAGGTATATTGTTGGGGCTACGACCTTTTTTTGGGGTCGAGTTAGAGCAGCAGGTTGAAAATACCAGCACCAGTGATGTCTAATATGTTGATTTTCGTACAGTGCTGCTGTATAATAGGCGGAATAACGTTATCATCAACAGTAAACACTGATAGAAAAAGTCGTCATATTGTTAGCCTTCACAGTTTTTTTCTTCGGAGAGGAGATGTAATGTTGGTATTTTAGTGGCGCGAAAGGGATTGCAGAACCTGCGGGGATTATTAAAGCGCAAAGCAGCTAGTGTTAAATCGCTATACATGTTTTTGCGATACATAAACGATATATTTACTGTCATTGATCCTAGCATTCAAATTAGATTGTTTGCAGATGATTGCGTGTTGTTTCATGAAATTACTTCAGCTAACGATCAGTACGATCTTAACTGTGCTCTTGCTAACATTCCGGAATGGTGTAACATATGGAATATGCAGCTTAATATTGATAAAACCGTCTATGTTCGTTTCTCTCGCCGAAAAGCTCCCCTTTCCTTATACATACAGGTTAGGCTCATTACCATTACATGAAGAAACCCTATACAAGTACTTAAGTGTCAATCTTACTAATACCTTATCGTGGAATGCACATATAGATAATATTGGTTCTTCTGCATTCCGCAAATTATACTTCTTAAGACATGCTCAAAAATTCGCCTACAGCTGTCAAATTACTTGCTTATAATATACTAATTCGGCCAAAACTTGAATATGCATGTGTTGTTTGAGATCCCTTCACTAAAACCAACATTACCCGTCTCGAGAATGTACAAAGAAAACCTGTCAGATTTATTTATTCAAAATTTTTTTCCGTATGACTCACCCACTGACCTATTGCAGGCTAATAGCATTCCGTGCCTTGCACTAAGAAGGCAAACCGCAAGTTTAGAATTTCTTTACCTGTTTTGGAATCGGAAACTAGTCATTAACCCTTCACCCTATCTTTCATCTTGAACATCAAGAGGTACTCGCCACCATCATCCTAATTCAATGAGACCCTATTTTGTGCGAACAAATTTATTCTAATTTTCTTTTTTCCCTCGCACTGTAACAGACTGGACTGATTCTTTATTACCTCCCATCCCGTTGTGATTGTTTCAAACTGTATTACCTATGTTTATGTTTGCTTTGTTTATTTTTCCCTTGTTTTTGCCTTCACCCTGCTTGGACCTGTATAAGGT
>JALIZH010003877.1:0-29298 GCA_030522465.1 Rhipicephalus appendiculatus | reverse complement strand
CATCCCCTGTGCCTAAGAGCAATTAAAAGCTTCAAAATTCGATTTACGAATCAGTAGATTAACGTGAATTCGTTGTGGTGTTACAAGAACTTCGCAAACTTACTGATCACATAACAGATATATTCATCAAGAAGCAGGGGCGTAGCCAGAAGTTTTTTGGCACCTCCTTGAAATGGCCATTTTTCGCTCTGTATGCCATGGCGAAAAAGAAATTAAGGAAGGTGGGGGGGGGGAGCACTGGCCCGGTGTGCCCCCCCCCCCCCCCCCACCACCGGCTACACCACAGTCAAGAAGTGACTAATGCATCAGCCTTCTCCACAATAGAGGCCAATAATTTTCGTTTGTTTTCCGATCGCAGTTACAGAACTGTAAACTACATAGTTTCGTTTTCTGAAATTTTTTCTGATAACGCTTTAACGATCGTATGAACGGCATGCCTCAAAAGTGACAAATGCAATGGAAATCGGTGTCGCAAGTGGTTGCCGCAAAGAAAGTTTCTTTATTCCTATGCATTCGCCCTGCTCCACGGTCGACCATTCGTTATCGCGCAAAAAGAAAATCTATTGCAGAGCCAGCAGGGTCGAAAAAGACATCAACGCAGGCGCTTCCTGTTGGCTTTGCGCTGAATATATATTTTTACGACGATTCAGTAATAATAATATCTGGGGTTTAACGTCCCAAAACCACGATGTGATTATGAGGGACGCCGTAGTGGAGGGCTCCGGAAATTTCGACCATATGGTGTTCTTAACGTGCACTGACATCGCACAGTACACGGGCCTCTAGCACTTCGCCTCCATCGGAATGCGATTGCCGCGGCCGAGATCGAACCCGCGACCTTCGGGTCAGCAGTGGAGCACCCTAACCGCTACACCACCGCGGCGGACCACGATTCAATTTTACCTCCCCCCCCCCCCCCCCACACACACACACACACTTTCTACGCACACCCTACCGTTTGCATTATCATCACATCGCAGCAGAAATTGATAAGTTGGCCTAGTTGGAATGTGCGCATGGTTGAGGCAACGCTGAAAGACGCATCTGCCTTGCGCTTACATTGTGAGTAACTATATTCGGATACAACTATAGAAGTCCGCGGCGTTTCCGCTTCAAAGGCGGATGAACACAGGTCTGCACCAATGGGCTATCACTCCAGGCTGACGTCATGCGCCGGATGGCCGGTGACTCCGATTTCATTAGACGAGGAGGCGATCGGCTGGTGCGCTTCGGCCGTCTGGGCGGGGCCCTTCCAGACTTCTTAGGATGTATCCGATAATAGACAGCTGCATACACCTCTCCCATAGTGGATTTTGTGTTTTAGTTTATGTAGTCTCCCGCTGCTTGTTCCAGAGACGAGGTGTTCTGTGTCAACGTCGATGTCGAAACTTGCGGCTCTGATATTTGAGAACGAAACTATACATGCCTTGCACGTGACGTCACTACCGTCCCTCCGTTGGTGCGGCGACCATCTTGGGGGACCTCCTGTCGCCGCGCTCCACAACGTGCTGTCCACGTGTTTGTCGAATCGAAGTTTTTTGGGAGTTGTATAGAGACTTTATTGGGGCAATGCTGATCGCTGCAAGCGGAGGGCAGTTATGTCGTCGTACTACAGTGACTTAATTGGATCGGCGCGCATTCGATACGAAGAAAAGGTGCGAATGTGCGAAGGCATCGATCCGTACACGCTGCGACCGCACGCCGACACGACGACGGACGTCAACACGCTGCCTGAATAACGCACGGGGATATCGTGAACTACCTAGTGAACTACCTCGACCGTGAACTACCTCGTGAACTACCTCGACCTTCTGTCCGTCTCCTCGCGGGGGCTGGCCAGGATCGTTTTCGTCCGCCCGGCAGACGAAAGCCTTCCACTGTACGTGTCACCGATCCCCGTGCCGATCGACTCCGCGACTGCTGCAGCCGCCGCACCAGACTGACCTTTTCGTAGGCGCCGGGTTTTCACGCGGTCGTAGCGCGCACGGTCTTCGTGATGCGCGGCGTGTCCGAGCAGAAGCATCGGTGCCCAATCGGCATTCGTCTCGACCCACTGCTTAGATGGCCTGCCTACAAATGCAATTTGTTCCGTTCTGTCGGGGTGTCCCAGCATTTCGATTTATCAAAGAAAGGTTTTCGAGCTCACCTGATACGAAGTGGATGCCGCAAACTCGGATTTCAGCACGGTCTATGCTGAGATCCGAGCGCCTGATAAGTGCTAGCCACAAACTTCGCCGCTTCACGCTTAGCGTTCTGGTGCGGTCGCACTAATTGAGGACGACCTTTGGCAGGCGGAAGAGAGTTGGGTTCGAAGACTCCCGTCCCTTTTTCGTTTTGCTGCGGTTCGAGCACCCAAATATAGCGCACAGCCCCATGACGAGCGATCGCAGAAACGCTCTCGTGCTTTCACTGCGACGGGGGTGTCCCCCATGATGGCGGAGTGGTATCCCAGAATTCCTGGCTGTGACGTAGTGCAAGGCATGTATATATACGCAAGCAAAATTGAGAAATTTCGGGGGGGGGGGGGGGGGTGAACCCCCCCCCCCTAGCTACGCCACTGACACGTACCCAAGCTATCGCTGGTGGGACAGCGGGCGGCACTCAGACGAAACTCTCACGCACGCACACACGCACACAGACACGCCACTCTGGACACGCCGATGCGGGTCTGTGGGACTATGTGCAACGAGAGCCGCGTCGATTCTACAACCCGTCCAGGCGCCAGCACCAGTGGCGTAGCCAAGGGGGGGGTTGGGGGGTTCAAACCCCCCCCCCCCCCCCGAAATTTTTCAGTTTTGCTTGCGTATATATGCACGCACACATACAAACGCACGCACGAACATACATAAAGTATGGTTGAACCCCCCCCCCCCCCCCCCCCGAAAAAAATTTCTGGCTACGCTACTGGCCAGCACCACATTCATTCGCCCGCGTTTCAGCCGCCTCGCAATTCAAGTGAACGCATCGGGTAACTTGAACCTCGGCAAACACAGCTGGACGCTTGGATAGATTTGCGGTGAGCCACGCAGGCCGCCACTCTTGCAGCCGGCGAGCAGTATACGTTTCACAGATGCTAATAAATGTTCTTTATACGCCAGAAATCAAACACATTTTACCAGAATACAGATCAATCGACCAGTAACATCGCATGGCTCACAGGAACGCTCACATCTTGCCTTTTGTTATACTTAATATAATTATCATTTCAAATGTCCGTGCATACATTAGTTTGTAATGTCAGTTCAATCCTTTGCGTACCGATAAGGTGTTTCACCTATTCTTATAAAGCCCTTTCCGCAGTTTGTACTTTAGTCCATCTACTGACAATTTATCACCATGTGTTAGTACCCCTGGTTGAATACTGCAGTCGAAGCTAGTCGAACGAGCGGTTTATTAATCCTCCTCGAAAGAATTAATAAGGCTGCTGTAGCAGTTCCAGGGAGCCGAACCCCTGCTGCTTAGTACAGGTTACTTCGAAGGAAAAACAAAAACAAGATGGCGATCAGCACGCACGCACGCACGCACGCACGCAAACACACACACACTCGTGTATCTAAGGCAAGGTGCGATCTGTCGCAAATTAATCATGCTGAAGTGCCACTTGGTACACGTTACTTCGCAGGCAAAACAAAAACAACATAGCGATAAGCATACCATACCACACACACACGCGCGCGCGCACGCGCGTCAGCAGCAATTATGAGTACGTGAACCGCGATCATGACCAACTTGCCTAAATCACCAAGTTCAAAACAAAACATGGCGCGACACAAGGAGAAATTGAGCGAACCGGCCATATAATAGCGAATGTTTCTATAAAGTTTTTTGGGGCCGTGTTTTAATTCGTGACAATCCTATCATATATGATATCGCATACTTTCGTGATCACCTTTCGCATCTGTACAAAATGGCGGCGAGCCAAAGGCGAACGCCGAGGGGCATGGAAAATGAACTTGTCTTCTAGCAAACCTACGACACCCTCTCGCGCAAGTAGTCCGACTCACCGACTCGTTAACCCGGCGTGCAAACTTGTGTCCGCTGCGCGACACGATTCTTCGCCGTATCAGCCGTATTCCACAAAGTTTGCAAAGTTAGTACCCGATCAAACCTTTAAACA
The DNA here is from genome assembly GCA_030522465.1 of Rhipicephalus appendiculatus. Classification (NCBI taxonomy): domain Eukaryota; kingdom Metazoa; phylum Arthropoda; class Arachnida; order Ixodida; family Ixodidae; genus Rhipicephalus; species Rhipicephalus appendiculatus. The sequence continues at coordinate 25,181 of JALIZH010003877.1, read as the reverse complement.
CACCACGTTGCACTTGACGTAGAGCACGGTCAAGCGTAAACCCGTAAACCGCCCCACCGACCGCAAGCAAAACTTTCGCCGCACCCTCTCACTCAAAATTGTCAACATCTTCCGCACTGTCGACCAATGAGCGCGCGGCGTTTTTCGGCTTCTTCGGCGCTCAACATGGCAGTGGCGCCCTCCTTCGTCAAACGTTCGCAACTGCTAGGAACCTGATTGTGCTGATTGGTCCGCGAGCGGATCGGTACCTGGCGGAGTGTAGCGAGGCTGGCGAGGCCAGCGAGGCGCTGACTGGTTGTCTTTGTCAGGAGGCGCCGCGTAAAGTATCGTTTTCCGCGCGCGCGCCTGTTCGTGGTACACGGTACACGTCTTCAGTTTGGCGCAGGCTTCAATTAGGGTTGGTATCGACACTTGGTTCCTGGCCGTACTACGTAGCGCGTGAGTACAGCTGTTACGCCGTTTCCTACTACTTACACCGACCTGCACATTTTGATCGCAGCTCGTGCCACATGTCAGCGATGTCGGTTCTCTGACTGTTTTGCTTACTGGCGGCGGATGACTTCGCGCGAACGAGTTTCAGTTGCACGCCTTGTAATTATTACGACCGGTTTTAGTTTACGTTACACCTAACACGTTTGGTTTAGTTCGCACGTGTCTTTATAGTTTTACTGAAAACGAGCTGAACTGATAGCCACTAAATGTCATGTTGGCTCAGTGGCCACTAATTCGCGCTCAGTTTTGAGCATCACAATCGCGGGTGCGAGTTTTTGCTGCAGCGGTCTCATTGCAATAGGAACGTTATGAGAATAGTGAGAACAGTTACGCTATTTCGTGGTTTTGCTGTAGAATCAAAACTTTCAAAATTCACCCGGACCTCACCGCTACAGCATGGCCTACATAACCCGCGCTGTGCATTTTCAAGACTTTGAATTGTTTTTAAATGCGAATGCATTTCATAGTCGGGCTATGTCAGGCATCCGGCGTTGGCGTTGTGCGGCGTTGGCGTTGTCCGCGGAGGAGGAGGAGGATACGTTGAGGAGGTGTGCACGCCGGCAGGTGTTAGATGTGAAGCATCTTATGGCGAAGCTTAATCCGGTGGTGGTGGTGTACAGCGTGACCGCCCTTACTGCGCATGCGCAAACCCTTTCAAAAAAAAAATAAAAAAACCTCCTCTCTCCCCTAGGCATCCCTGCCCGCGCCGTCCCCCACTCCCACTGCGCATGCGCGTCCCACCTCTCTTCTCCTCTCCTACGCTCCCCCCCCTCTTCTCTAGGCATCTCTGCCCGCAGCGTCCACACTCCCACTGCGCATGCGCGACCCCCTCTCTCTCTCTCTCCTACGCTCCCCCCTCTCCCCCTCTCGCCTCGCGACGCCGACACAGGCAGCGTCTGCTAGCGAGTTTCTTGGTTGAAAAAACCGAGTGCTCGCGCTGCACAACCGTTCACTGGCCACCCCTGTATATATGGCAATGAATCTTGACCTCCAAGGTGGTGCCGGTGGGAGATTTCTCCTGTGCGTTGTTGAACAATAAAAATTCGCAGCGTGCGCGTTAACTAAAAGCGGTCTGCGGCGGAGCTCGGCGGAGCTATATATGAAAAAAAAAATTAAAAAAAATAAATAAAAAAGTTAAAAAAAACAAGAAAAAGCAAAAAAAAAAAAAGGCGCTGCGCCGTGCTCCCGACCGGGCTGCAGAAATTAGGCGCCTTTTCCTTCTTCAAACCACAACCACCATATATAAATGGAGTGAAGCGCGCGCGAAATGCATTCGCATTTCCTCACGATTCCCTTCGGGGAGGTGGGGGCTTTTTCTTTCTGCTTGTAAATGTGGCTGTCTGCGATTATGTGACTCTCGTGTATGTTTCCACCATTGCCATTATGTGTATTAATGTTGAATAATTTGCGACGTTTGTGTTTAAAAGCCCATTATCAGCAACCCCGTGCATGTGACATGTCTAAAGAACTCGATAGCTGGGTATAGATGTACTGTAACTTCGTGTCGGGCGAGTTGGTACGGTTAATTGATGCGTAGTTTGCGCTATTTTGAAACAATTCCATACTCGTGTGCGCCCAGTGCCCGTGAAACTTGCTCTAGCTGCTCCAAAGTTTCGAATGTTCGCCTGTATGCGCTGCAAGAAAGTTGTTTTGGCACGAAATTTGTCCGTGAACTTGCACCAGAAGTTTTGCCATATTATGGGCAAACCTCTCCACACCCTCACTGTACAACTTTTTCTGCTTGTGTGTACAGTGAAACCTCGCTATGACGACCTTCAATATAACGAAAATCTCGATATAACGAGCGATTTCACTTTTCGCATCTTCGTGTACATGGAACACTAGAACACTATGGGGGGGAGGGGGGGGGGGGTGAATTAGAAGAATGAAAAGAAAAAGTGGGTCCCGCAATTGTCTGCATCAGAGTGCGACACCTCAGCAGTAGCCCACGAGGGAAGCGATAAGGAGGGATTAAAAGAGATAGAGAGAAAAGTAAAGATGAGAGAAAAGTAAAAGATTTGGAGATCGGGGTCCGTGGACTGGACCCCGATCGGCGAGAGGTCGTCGAAGAGAGGACGTCGCGGACGGGACAACCGTCAGGCACGAAATCCAGCGAACGTCTCTCACTAGAGCACTATGTATTTTTGAACTTCAATATAACGAAGCGTGCTTATCCGTGATTTCAATATAGCGAACTTTCAGTGCTGCCCCAGGGGAAGACCGAGGCGATACATTGAAGCTTCTGCTTCGCCCGTTGGTCATATGGTTGAGGGATTCAGGTTGTGTTGCTTTTATGCGAGTTTAGAGCAGTTCTTGTTTCTGTGGCGTCCGACGGTTACCAAAGTCACGTAGCGCGTTCGTCGAAGCGAGTGGAAAAGCGAATGGTTATGTTTTGTGAACGTGATGGTAACGCACTACTCCGGGACACATCTGGGGATTCGATGACAAGCCGCTGCGGCAGAATAGTCACGACAGAAGCTTCGCTCATTTCATATTACCGCAAGGCGTGTGACCGTAGGCGTGTGCAGGGTTGGCCTTCAGGTGCGCCGAAGGTTCGTCGCAGTGTCCCCCTCCCTATTATGTCAGTGTGTGGGGATGACTTTGCCCCCCCCCCCCCCCCCCATCTCTCAGGAGACTAGGGGGGCGGCCGTCCCCTCTGCCCCCCCTCCCTCCCCCCGTGCGCACACCTACATATGCGTGACTCATTTCTTTCAAGTTCATGCGTGACGTTTTGACGCTGTAAAGAGGCGCATCAACAAAAATAATAACATTAATTGTAGGAGGGGGGGGGGGGGGGTTTCTTCCCAAGACCACGATTATGAAACCAGGGCATGAAATTTAGACCATCTGGTGTTCTTTAACGTGCACCTAAATCACACGGGCCTCCAGCATTTCGCCTCCACCGAAATGCAGCAGCCGCGGCTGGGATTTCATCCCGCGACATTCGGATCGGCAGTCGAGTCTAGTAGACCACCGTTGCGGGTGGCGCGCGCATCAAGCCACTGTTGCCTATCTCAGGATAAAGGAAGTAATTTTATTCTCAGGTTATTCAAATTAGTATATTAAATGCGAAGCATTTCTTAGCGAACTTCGGCGAGTTTGAGCGTATCTATCTATCTATCTATCTAGCCGCCTACGACTTTGTGCCCTCCTGGCCGTATCGTTAATGGGATTTATACCAAATTTGGTATGGCATAACATGACCGTATGACGAACATAAGTGGCTGGTCACATAATGAAAATCATGACTAACTTGTCATGAAAAGTATGATTCACATGCCACGCTCATGGCGCGCTCGCGGCCGTTTCGTTAGCTTGATATACACCAAATTTGGTATTGAGTGACATGACTGTATGACGAACATAAATGACAACTGGTAATATGGAAATCATGACTTGTCATGTGCGGCATGACTTTCATGCCACGCTCATGGCGTGCTCGCGGCCGTTTCGTTAGCTTGACATACACCAAATTTGGTATTGAGTGACATGACTGTATGACGAACATAAATGACAAGTGGTAATATGGAAATCATGACATGTCATGAGCGACATGACTCGCATTCTACGCTCATGGCGCGCTCGCGGCCGTTTCGTTAGCTGGATATACACCAAACTTGGTATTGAGTGACGTGACTGTATGACGAACATAAATGACTAGTGGTAATATGAAAATCATGACTTGTCATGTGCGACATGACTTGCATGCCACGCTCATGGAGCGCTCGCGGCCGTTTCGTTAGCTTGATATACACCAAATTTGGTATTGAGTGACATGACTGTATGAAGAACATAAATGACAACTGGTAATATGAAAATGATGACTTGTCATGTGCGACATGACTTCCATGCCACGCTCATGTCGTGCTCGCGGCCGTTTCGTTAGCTTGATATACACCATATTTGGTATTGAGTGACATGACTGTATCATGAACATAAGTGGCAGGTGGTAGCATGAAAATCTTGGCATGCATGTCATCTACAACGCCATTTACATGCCACGCTCATGGTGCGCTTGCGTCCAGTTCGCTAGCTTGATATACACCAAAATTGGTATTGGGCGACGTGACTGTATGAAGAACATAAATGATAGGTCCTAACATGCAAAACATGACATGCAAATTATGTAAAGCATGATCTCCTTCCTGGCTGCTTCGCATTACATCGATTCCACAGTGCGTGGGATCTGCCGGCTTTTTTGTACTGCCGGTCTTTTCAAACATTCGTCCGGCACTTCCCGTGCAGTAAATAAAAAAAACCTTTTTTTACTATATCTTGCTTAAAACGGCTATATTTCAATTTGACGAAGTTTGAATATGACGATGCGAATTATTGATTCTATCAATTCCGTTATATCGATATGTGACATAATTTGAATTTTTATCGATTTAGGTGCTTGAAGGCTCCCGTTCACGGTGCAGGTTTGCTGGCGCTCCTATTACACCGTCGACTGACAGCGGACGACAATGCCCGTGAGTGTTGACTTTCAGGTTGTTATGAGTACGGACAAGAGGACTGGATTAGTGCCATTCTAGTACCATAAGGGGACATTCTGAGGTCGTCATAATGTCCTCAAGGAGGCATACTGAGGACGTCCTGAGGTTATATTTGTGTTGTCTGGGCTACGTGCTGCTTAACCATCAAACCACACGCCTGGAACTCTAAGGCGGTAACTGTTCGTCTGAGTTGCCGCATATGTCGTACGCAAGTGTTGTTGACAAAAAAAAAAAAGAGTGAAAAAAGAAGAAACAACGTAAGAAGCGGTATTTCTAATTGCATTCATTGCTTTCTCGAATGCATATACAGTGAAACCTCGACATAACGAATGGGGATATAACGAATGACTGGCTATAACAAAGTGAGAAACAGTCGTGTCCTTAATACAATGTTGGAAATGTAGGTTTATAACGTATCTTCAGATGTAACGAAACTACTTTCACGTCAGAGGCGACCTTGTTGAAACGTGGTTTCACTGTACGTCGAAGTTCTATTTACGACTACTTCCCGTCACACCTAGCGCTACCTTCTTCGTCAGTAACACGCACGCACGCACGCACGCACGCACGCACGCACGCACGCACGCACGCACACACACACACACACACACACACACACACACACACACGCACACACAGGTTTCTGCACCCCACGTGGTTTTGCATTGCCTCCGTGATCGGACCACAACGCGACGATGCCATGGGATGACGTCATCACATGACGTCAAGTGATGTGACGTCACGCATGATTTTTTTTTGCCTCACTCGTTGACGAGCCGACGGTCACTTTTCACACCTGAAGCTTTCGCCTGTCAAGCGTACGAAGTCCGTGTCGATTACGATTACAACTCGGACGCCTCTAAAGGCTTGTTCACATCTGCGGCTAGCTCCGGCGCCGTGCAACCAAGTTAGTCGCAATTGCGATTGGTCGCAAATGGCCGCTTTGGTCGCAAAGTTTGGCTCAGTCGCTCAGTGCTCGAGTTTTCAGTCGCGCGACTGCAGTCGCAATACCTCTGGACCAATCAGATGCGCAGGAAGAGGACGTTAGCTTGTGCGGCAGTATGTGTAACGATGCTACCCCGATGCTACCTCGATAAGGTGGGACGTTGCCTTCGTAGCTCCAGCGTAGCCGATTGTCACAAACGAGCGCTGGAACCACCCTCCAAAGCGCGTCAAAACAGACGGCGCCAGCCAATCACGCGCCGCGATTCAAGGCGCCAGCAACGGTCGCTTCGCCAAAGCGTACACCGCCGCACCTCCTTCACAAACAAACGCTGTTACGTTTGGCCCTCGAGTTCATCGAGCCAGACGCCATTGTGCGTGAACCTGCCTGCCGGACTGCTTTCTACCCCAGTATCGGCGCTTATCCGCGGAGGCACGGAGCCCCGCATTGTCCAGCACATGTTGTGCACACTTGTCGGGTGGGCTAGGGCAGCTCGCTGTGGTCGGGTTATGAGGAACCAGACAGAGGGATCACGGACACACCTTTTCTGAGAGACTGGTGGCAGAGTGTGGGACGACGACGCTGTTGACGTTCTCATGGATCCAGCACCCCTTCCTGGAACGGGGTGCAGCGTGGGCGACGCCGCCTTGATACCTGCGGGTGTCACGGTCAGCGGCCATCTTCTCCTCCGGGGTCACCCTCCTTTCCCCCACGCTCCTTCGGACTTCACCCTCCTCGCCTGGCGTTACAGAACCGAGTCTGCGAGGCGTGGGCCGGACACAAGTTTATTGTGTGGTGCGCTTGCGCACCCCATTGGACACCTCGGCCATGCTCATCATCAACGAGTGGCCCAATTTCTGCCGTGCTTGTGGGCGGAACGCTGAGACGTCCAGACAGCTGATTCGCGGGAGCTGCTGTCACCGCCTCCTGAGGACCCCAGTGTTGGCAGACCAGGGGCCATAAAAGCGGCAGACACTTTTGTACAAAACAGTTCATTCCTTGAGTTCATTCCTTGAGTTGAACTCGTTCACTCATCCTTCCATCATGTAAATAAACCTACGTTCCTTCTTGTAAGAACGCGTCCTCCTCACTGGAAAACATCGGCTATGTGGGACGACGGCGGGGGCCAGCTACCGTAACGAGACCCGCCGGACCCCATCCCTTACAACTGGTTGGCAGCGGTGAGATGAGCCTTGCGACATGGTGCTGTGTTGTGGTGAGTACTTGGTCTCTGCTATGACTTTCCAGGCTTCATTTTGTGAGTGTGAGTTGAGTATGAGCTGGATTGTTGAATTGTGAGTTAGGTAGATCACCTAGTTATGCGTAACAAGTGAGTGAAAGGGATCACCTAAATATGTGTGAGATGCAGGACCAAAGTAAACCAGCAATCATGGAGTTGAGGTCAATGCTGAAAGATGAACTTCTGGTTGTGAGTAAGCATCTAGGCATTGAAGTAGACGAGAAAATGGCAAGGGCGCATATGTGGAAGCTGATTATTAAGGAATCCAGTGAGGAGGAAATTGAGTACGCGTTAGAGGCTTTCAAGTTAGAGGAACTGGAGAAAGAAAAAGAAAGGGAGAAACGCGAGCGAGAAAGAGAAGAGCGCGAGCGAACCCTAGACCAAGAGATTGAAATGCTCGAACGTAAGGTTGAGGCAATGCGGCGCAAGATTCAGCCATCTATAAGTGTAGCGCACGAGAAGTGCGAAGTGGCGAGTTCGGAGCAACTTAACACTGAGAAAGCCGCCTTTTGTGAGGTACCACAAAGCAATGGTACGAATCTCTACGAGTGCGCCATGCGCACATATTCTTCTGCGGAGGAAGAACAGAGACAGGTCGCGGATAGAGAAATTGCGCCTGAGAAAAGTTCGAGTTTCTCCGATTGTGCGAAGGAAGAGGAGGTAGAGAAGGAGACCGTGGCTGGTCTAGAAGCGGAAAGAATTCCGAAGGCGTTCCGTGTGGGACCGAGGCTAGTTCCAGCCGCCCTAATGGGGTCATCGAGGAGCTGGAGACTGTCCTCACACCCCAACACGAGAATGACCTTCCGGGAGTTGAGACAGACGAGGCGCGTCCTAGACCTAGCGAGGACGCAAAGTGTCAGGAATTCGGCTCTGTCATTGAGAAGGGCCCAGCTTTGTATTCTATCCAGGTTAGCGAAGGTGAATCGGCCCGACAAGGCAACAGAGCTGAGGAATGGAAGGGAGCCTTGAGCTGTGAAACTGCCGATGACGCGACCCGAAGCGAAGTTCCGAGCAGTGAGAAAAAGATCGGTCGAAAACGTCGCCGAAAAAGAAAAAGGCCATCACGTGCGGCAAGGCGAAGGCTTGAGGGAGGTGGCACACCGCAGCGCGAGAAAAAGGGTGGGTCATCGGCCAGTTCAGCAAAACGTCCTTTGTGGCGTAGAGTGAGGCGCAAGCGGCGAAAGGCGCGAAGTAGGGGACGACGACGCTCACCCCCGCGACGGAATGCGCGGTTGAGATGTGCAGCTTTGCGAAGAGAAGAGTGTCGAAGTGGTCCTAGAGGAAAGGCCACAGTAGCAAAGCACCGCGCGGTAGCAAGCACAAAGATGGCATGGCCATTGTTTCCCCCGCGTTCCTGGGGTCCCCTCCGCCACACTGACAGGAACCGGCCGAAATCCCGAATGAAGCGGGACGGCGTAGTTCAGCTGGTAGCTCGTGCACGTTGTAATCCCGGGAGTCGTCAAAATCCGCCAAGACCGCGACCGCCGCGAGTAAGATTGAAGAGTGAGAGACAGCTGTAAGCTTTTGGAGAATGAGACAGGAATTTCTTGAAATAATTTTTTGTTTGTTTATTTTTGTTTTCAAGTAATGTTCCTTTGTTATCTCCGCGACGAGTTTGTTTAGCTGAACAGTTTCTTACTTTTGGTTTTTTTTAAGCGTTGTATGAGTTGTGTGTTGTTGTTTTTTTTATTAAGCCGTTAAGGATTGTACGGAAGCAGTGGTCGCATCAGAGCGAGCTGTCTGCGTAAAGAGTTTTTGAAATAAGAGCACGTCAGTCGCGAGTGAAGATTTGTACTACCGCTAATGTTGAAAGAGTGGTAGCGTTTCTCGAGCGGTAACCGAAGTTTAGTTGTTTTTGTACCTTTCATGTTTGGCGCAAAGTAGTATACCGTCTTACGGGAGTAAATGAGCATTGTTACGAGAGGTTTTAGTGTAAAGCCAAAGAAGTTTTCGAAATGCTCATGTTTAAAAAGCGTTTGGTGTACGGCATCAAGTGTTATATTCATTGCGTGGTGTTCTTCGTGAACATTTAGGTTCAGACACGAGTTTAGATGACCTCAGTTTCGAGGGATATGGCGTACGGTTAGTGGTGAGTTAATGTTTCAGCGCTCTATGAATGTGAGTAGCGTAGAGCTAAGGTGCACAGCAGTGCCCAGTGCGTTCCTCATCAGAAGGTCTCACGTGAGGTGGTTACATTAACCACACGAGCCTGTTTGTACGCTATGTTTATTCCCTTTACGTTGTTATTTTCAGTGAGTGTTTATGGATCGTACGATCACTTGATCTGAGCATTAGCGCTTTACCGAACGTTGAGGTTGGGGATACGTTTCAGGAAGTTATAAGACGCTGTTCAATCTGTTGTGAGAGAATTTGCGTTTGCGTCAGGGTATTCCACAAGTAGGTAATAGCTGCTACGTTTTGAGTTTATTTTGAGAGCGTAAAGAATGCGCACAGATATCTTGTGTAGATTTCAGGCAGCATTCATGTGAAAGTTGTGTAGTTGTTGTTTTTCATGAAGTTAGCCTAAGATGTGAGCTACGACATAGTAGTGCGGATGGTAGGAGCAGACTAGTTTTGAAAGAGGTCGTTTTAGGGATCTGGGGCCAAATTATATTTGCCTTGTGTGCTTTTCTGTACGGCCAATATGATCCATCCTGTAAGCATCTCCTCATCCATGATTGTTGTAGCTTTGGCGGCACGAAATTCCGTCAGAATTTTAGAGTAGCGGGTTTTTCATTTGTTTGTGTTTCTTGAGAAGCCTGGAGGGTTTTGAGCGAGTCCAATGTACTTGATCGCAGTATGGCATTGTGTTGTGTGGTTTGCTTTGCCGTTGTCGATCATTGTGAGGTTGTTTGGGAGTTTGTTGCGAGTTCGCAGCTGGAGGTTCCACGTCAGGACATCGTCCTCGTCACCAGCCATTCTCTTCGTGCCCAGCGGTTGTGAGCGCTGGCCAGCCGAGATTTTCCGGGCGGCGGAGGAGCTGTTACGTTTGGCCCTCGAGTTCATCGAGCCAGACGCCATTGTGCGTGAACCTGCCTGCCGGACTGCTTTCTACCCCAGTATCGGCGCTTATCCGCGGAGGCACGGAGCCCCGCATTGTCCAGCACATGTTGTGCACACTTGTCGGGTGGGCTAGGCAGCTCGCTGTGGTCGGGTTATGAGGAACCAGACAGAGGGATCACGGACACACCTTTTCTGAGAGACTGGTGGCAGAGCGTGGGACGACGACGCTGTTGACGTTCTCATGGATCCAGCACCCCTTCCTGGAACGGGGTGCAGCGTGGGCGACGCCGCCTTGATACCTGCGGGTGTCACGGTCAGCGGCCATCTTCCCCTCTGGGATCATCCTCCTTTCCCCCCACGCTCCTTCGGACTTCACCCCCTCGCCTGGCGTTACAGAAACGAGTCTACGAGGCGTGGGCCGGACACAAGTTTATTGTGTGGTGCTTTTGCGCACCCCATTGGACACCTCGGCCATGCTCATCATCAACGAGTGGCCCAATTTCTGCCGTGCTTGTGGGCGGAACACTGAGACGTCCAGACAGCTGATTCGCGGGAGCTGCTGTCACCGCCTCCTGAGGACCCCAGTGTTGGCAGACCAGGGGCCATAAAAGCGGCAGACACTTTGTACAAAAGTAGTTCATTCCTTGAGTTCATTCCTTGAGTTCATTCCTTGAGTTGAACTCGTTCACTCATCCTTCCATCATGTAAATAAACCTACGTTCCTTCTTGTAAGAACGCGTCCTCCTCACTGGAAAACATCGGCGATGTGGGACGACGGCGGGGGCCAGCTACCTGAACGAGACCCGCCGGAACCCCATCCCTTACAACGCACGCCGTGTAAGCGAACACCACGCAACATCGAGAGAATTCGTGAAGCCCATCGGCGCGTCCGTCTACGCAGTAGTACCTACTTGATGGATCTACCCTGTTCCCTAGCCTTCGCTGTGCTGCGCACACGTGAGCCGTATGGAATATTCGCGAACTCGAGCACGGCCTGATATAAGCGGGCGACGACGGAGAGTCAAGGGGTCGGTGAAGAGCGGCAAGAGCCATGTAACGGGACAACGACGGACGGGAGCAACAATCAGCGCTGCAGTCTCCGTGTTTCCTCGAAGAGAAACATTGGGACACTTTTCAAGAATTGGTGGACTGGACACCATCGGTGAATATTAAATGCGAAGCATTTCTTAGCGAACTTCGGCGAGTTTGAGCGTATCTAGCTATCTATCTAGCCGCCTACGACTTTGTGCTCTCCTGGCCGTATCGTTAATGGAATTTATACCAAATTTGGTATGACATAACATCACCGTATGACGAACACAAATGGCTGGCCATATCATGAAAATCATGACTAACTTGTTATGAAAAGTATGATTTACATGCGACGCTCATGGCGCGCTCGCGGCCGTTTCGTTAGCTTGACATACACCAAATTTGGGATTGAGTGACATGACTGTATGACGAACATAAATGACAAGTGGTAATATGAAAATTATGACTTCATGAGCGACATGACTTGCATTCCACGCTCATAGCGCGCTCGCGGCCGTTTCGTTAGCTTGATATACACCAAATTTGCCATTGAGTGACATGACTGTATGACGAACGTAAATGACAAGTGCTATTATGGAAATCATGACTTGTCATGTGCGACATGACTTGCATTCCACGCTCATGGAGCGCTCGCGGCCGTTTCGTTAGCTTGATATACACCATATTTGGTATTGAGTGACACGACTGTATAATGAACATAAGTGGCAGGTGGTAACATGGAAATCTTGGCATGCATGTCATCTACAACGCCGTTTACATGTCACGCTCATGGTGCGCTTGCGTCCAGTTCACTAGCTGGATATACACCAAAATTGGTATTGCGCGACGTGACTGTATGACGAACATAAATGATAGGTCCTAACATGTAAAATATGACATGCAAATTATGTAAAGCATGATCTGCTCCTTCCTGGCTGCTTCGCATTACATCGATTCCCACAGTGCGTGGGATCTGCCGGCTTTTTTTTAGGACCATAAGTGTTCGAAAAAATTTTGTAAAGTATAACATTTGCATTTTCAGCGCGAGTGGTTTGTTCCCGTTGTCCTAATCATTGTGTGAGTTATATAGTGAACCGACTTGCCGAGTGTGCATGAGCGTACATGTGTATGTAATGATTGTATTGCCTTAAGAATATATTCTGTTGTGTCGTGAACTCTTGGCTCTGACTCGGTCTCTGGAGCACAACCGACGTTCGCTGGCGCACTAAAAGGACCTCCCCTGAATTGTCCGAGCTTTCGTGGTGCCTTTCGGGGGGCCGATGGGGGGCCGATACGTCAGCCCTTGGAATCCGCCCTGCGATTGCCTTCCCATTTACGGGATTAGTAACACCGATCCGCAATAGGCTCTCGATGCGGCTCTCAGGTTAAGTAGGCCTTTCAGTCCCAAATGTGGGAGACCTAAGCGCGCTCGTGCGCTCCTTGCAGGACGTTAATATAGTTATTCCATTCTATTCCGTTCCAATAGCAATGCGAGCAGACTTGAATTCTGTGTGGCAACGGTATGGCGATGCGCAAAGCGCCGACGACGCCATCTGCCGCCACGGCTCGGAAGCGCTGGCGGGCTCGGGCGAGCAGTTTTCCCGCGAGCGTGTACGCGAGTGCACGGATGGACGTGTTTTCATCGTAATTTAACGCCTCTGTCGGGCTTCAGCGATGCCGAAAAATAACTGCCGCGTTGTCGGCTGCTCAAACACATACAAAAAATCGCCAGGAACGCACTTCTACAGGTTTCCGGTGCTATTTCATGAGCGAGAGCGAAGGCGGTGGATTGCGGCTGTCCGACGCAGAAGGTAAGCAATCGCGCTTTCTTTACGACAGTGTTAGAACGATTACCGTGTTTTTATTTCTCCATTTATGTCGGCGACGTCTTCAGCGAACGCTACTACGTTTACACTTGGTCGCCTCGCCTGCATTGTAGACGCTACAATGCACATGAGGTTGTTATTACTGATAAGACGCGATGCCTAGGCTCTCTTGAAAAACAAATGGCGCGAAGCGCAGTGCCAGAGAATGTGGGGCAGGTGACGGCTCCTTTACAAAAGCGCCGTAGAATCACACGTGTGCTGCACGAAATCGGCTGCATTCTACCTATTGATGGCACTGGAATGCGATCACCGGTGCAGAATGTTCGCTGTGCGCTCGCCTCAACTATACGCATATTGGCTGTAAAACATGGCACTTGTGCGCATTGAAGGCTTTTGACAGGACATTCAACCGATTCAACCTCCTTTTGAATGCCCCGTAACGTGATTCATGCTGATGTGACCGAGGAGGGGGTACAGGCTGTCACCCAGGCTCTGGCAAAGGAGAACTCTTGCGAGGCTTCTTGCTTACAAAAAAGGCACGTTTATTTACATATTTACAAGAGAAAACAAACTAGGCATAGAGACGCGCCTTTACATGAGAAGAGTTCGCAAGTGACAAGAGGCCCCCAGCGCGCTCTCGATGCGCTCCTTTTATATCCGTCCGTGCACGCGCGTCTCGTCAAGTCTTTTCACAGGACGCGGACTGCGTGTACCAAAAACGCCGATGCGCGTTCCCTGCAGAGCACAAGAACACCTCTTGCGTTCCTGCTGGACGCGGACTGCGTTTGGAAGGCATGCCGATGAGCGTCCCTTGCAGGCCGCCTTGCCGGTTATAACAATGCTAATAGGAAACCCTCGCGCCACTAGCGCAAGCTGCCGAGATATTTTTTCACAAGTTTATCGTGCTGGTTTCAAAGTTTTACCAACGTTGAACCTTCGCGTGGCCACACCCGTGAAATCCATGCGCCGGTGCGACAGCGCTCCCTCAAAATCTACTATATAAACACATGGCACGTAAACGAAGCCACTGTGTCCAGAAAAAACGTTGGTTCACGCGTTGGTTCACTATTATAAATTGCGGCTCCTTTGAGCACACTATCGCCGCAAAAGTAATAATTTGGGACGCGCAAAAGCGGCAAATCGCACGCGCGTACTTCCGTCATGCTTGCTTGCAGTGAAAGGAGGCGTCTGCTACGCGGCCCGCTTGCGGTTCCGACGGCCGCCGCTACGCGGCTTTCAGTGGCGCCCCTATAGGCGCTGCGCATCGCGGATAACTGCCACACTGGTGGGGACGTCTATCGTGTAGAGTCGCTTTTTAATTGCCAGTCTTGAAATGGTCGCGCGACGGGTGCGAGTGTGAACCGGGGACTCTCTCTCTCTTCGTATGGAAGCCACGCGGTAGGGAAAAGGTGGGGGGGGGGGGGGGGGGTTTCTGGATGAGAAGGGGTCAGGAAGATGCGTCGGTTTGCAGCGCGCGTCATGACCTTGAGCACTTATGTTTTTTTTTTTTTTTCACGTGGCGACATCCCGCAGTGGCCACGGTAACTATATGCAGCTGACGATGCTTAAATCAGCGAATGGCGATTAACTTAGGGGTTTATGGCGCGGGTTTATGCCATCCTTTGTCGAGAAAAAAGGGAACGATTTCTTGCTGACTTTAAGAAATGATTGTAAATTCCAGGCCGCGTGCTGCGCTAAATGTTTGGCTCGCGTGTTCTCGGGAGCCTCGACTACCGATCGGCAGCCGTTTCTGACCACGCTTAAAAAAGTGTTGCAGGGCCCCCTTTAACAGTGCTGGCGTCGTCGCGTCGCAGCTGAACGTGAAGAAGTTCTTGGAAGGCGGCCGGTACGCCGACGTGCAGTTCCATGTGATATCCGAGAAATTCAACCTCTCGAAGACCTTCAAGGCCCACAAGCTGCTGCTGGCCTTGAGTAGCGAAGCCTTCGAAGTGATGTTCTACGGGGAACCTGGAGAACAAAGCGAAACCGTGGTCGTCACGGACCTCCACCCGGACGGTTTCTACGGGCTTCTAAAGTGAGTACTATGCTGTTGTGCATTCCCGTGGCTTAAAAGAGTAGTCGGCCCTCGCGCTAGGTGAAAAAAAAGTTTGCAGGTTGCGCTAGCGGCGGAAAGCTGGAACCATCAGCAGAGTTTGACCTTGCTAAGTTTTGCTAGTAATGTCAAGCTTTTGCTAGATATGCAGCTTTTTTGCATATGGCTAGACTTGCCTAGACATGTCACGTGACTTCCTGTTACATGATGTCATTTTAGTCACGTGACTAGCTTTTAATGGTTTATAGCGGGAACATGTCACCTGACTAGCTATTACGCGATGTTGCCTGACTGTAGTCACGTCACTAAATGTTACGTGACTTTAAGTCACGTGACCAGATGTTGCATGATGGTATGGTAGGTGACTTTTAGTCACGCGCTTATTTACGCGATGTTACATGATTGTAGTCACGTGACCAGTTACGTATGTTACGCCATTTCACGCGAGTGTTACGTCATTTTCAGTCTCGTGACTGGTTGTTAGGTGATGTTACGTGATTTTCAGTCACGCAGCAGACTCGCCCACCATAGTTCTTGTATTCCACGGCGGACGAATCGGCGCACTTGTCGTGGCAGCGAAGCAGAAGTCGAAATGGACGAAGCAAGTGTGTACCGGTTCACGATGATAATTATTCGCACTATTCGGCGCAACGAAAAACTTAAAGAGGACAGTCCTGCGGAAAACAGGCACTGTTATTAACATATCAAATCTTGCGCTCGTGAGTGGCAAGAAGAGCTTAGAAGCGGAGCGGGAAGTTACCATTTTCACTGTACCCCCTTTTCAAGCAGAGGCCTGAGATTCATCTCTCCGAAGATGCCAGCACCTGTTGTTTGACGTCAAACAGATACCGTGCTATTGGCTAATAGCCGACAAAAAAAAATATTGATTGGTTGAAAACGTTAATGGACTATATACAATGTGCCCTCGCTTGTTGGCTTCAGCACCATGGTATAAAAAAGAGAAAAAAGCAAAAAAAAAATGCCCCCCACCTCCCCGAAGGGAATCGGGAGGAAATGCGAATGCATTTCGCGCGCGCTTCACTTCATTTATATATGGTGGTTGTGGTTCGAAGAAGGTCGGGAGCACGGCGCAGCGCCTGTTTTTTTTTTCTTTATCGCGGGAGCTCCGCCGAGTTCCCGCGATGCGAGCGCCCTCACACACCAGAGCGCGCTCCTCCTCTCCACTCACTCCGCTACTCCGCCCGCACCACCTGCTCCGGTTGCTAGGGGCGAGGATAAGCGCGCGCGCCCGCAGCTGTTGCTATGGGAGAGGGAGTGAGAGCGGAGAGATAACACCTGCCGGCGCGCGGACAACGCCGGATGCCTGACATAGCCCGACTAAGAAATGCATTCGCATTTAAAAAAAAAAAAGGTGATCATCTCAAACTGGTCAGCTTGTTATTGCTCGGCAGGGGATGACCGTCGTGCGCAAGGCATTGCACCATATATTCAGCCTGGCTCTGATGACTGGATCTTCGAGTATTCAGAGGGTATCCTCCATGTCTTGCTGTAAGTAGGCCAGCGTACGTTGGGCTTTATTCATAAAAGCAGCTCGGTTTGATTCGTGAATTGGGCATTCCCAGAGGATATGCTCCGTCGTTGCTGGCGCTTGACGGTAGTCGCAGTTGGGGTCAGAGTATGTTGTCAGGTGCATCTTGTGAATCACTGGGATTGTTGTGAAGTTTCGTGTTTGTAATCTTCTGGAGTGACCTCGTAGAGGCGGGTGGATCTTTGTGGCGGGGCATCGTATTTTGTGGCTTCTTCTCATTTAGCCCTCAATATTCGCCGGCGCTGGACTTTTGCTCGGTAGTTGGCTTCATGGGTGTCGTCTTGGGTCAACGTTACGTTCTGCGTCGAGCTTGCGATTATATAGTATTGTCACGTGGTTGTGACGTCGACGAAGGCAGCAGGCGACGTGTCCAAGATGAAACTGTTTATTAGGCCGAACTTGTGGCCGGTAAACGGAAAGTCAGTTTACAGCAATACTCGCTGGCACTGATAGCGGCGAACAGACTCGAGCGTCGGCAGTCGATTAACTGAACATCGTTGGAGCGCGCCGGCTTTTATGCATCACGCGTCGAACATTCTAGCCTTATCACTGGTCATCGCGCAAGCTCTGGAATAATCTCGAGTGGTCGCGTCTTGCGCGCAATCTTAACAAAACGATCTACAATAATCGCGAAGGTTCTAGAACAATAAGGCGCGGTTTGAGCTGAGCTTTGCTGACGGTCTTTGTGGGCGAAAACCGAATACAACAAAAGCGAAAATAAGAATAGCGCGTGGCAATGCCCCCCTCTGAAAAGGCATCGTCCCGATGCTTAAAACAGAACACGGGGGAAAATGCATGCAACAATAAATCACAACAATAAAAGAAAGAAAGTACAATAATTAAGCAATAAGTGCAGTCCTCAGGTTTGCTAACGCGCGTAATACGGCTTGAGGCGCACGACATGGACGACTTCAGGTCGCGCACGGCGCCGTTGAGAGTTCGTTATGCCGTCGGGGACGACCTCGTAGTCCAGAGCACCGAGACGTCGAAGCACCTGGTAGGGCCCGAAGTATCGCCGAAGAAGTTTTTCACTAAGTCCACGTCGGCGTATCGGTGTCCACACCCAAACGCGGTCGCCGGCCTGGTATTCCACGAAGCGTCGTCGAAGATTGTAACGGCGGCTGTCGGTCGTCTGCTGATTCTTGATGCGCAGACGGGCGAGTTGTCGGGCTTCTTCAGCGCGCTGAAGGTAGACGGTGACGTCAAGGTTTTCTTCGTCAGCGACGTTGGGCAGCATGGCGTCGAGCGTCGTTGCCGGGCTCCGTCCGTAGACCAACTTGTATGGCGCCATCTGTGTCGTCTCCTGCAAGGCCGTGTTGTATGCGAAGGTCACGTACGGAAGGATGGCGTCCCACGTCTTGTGTTCGACGTCGACGTACATGGCCAGCATGTCGGCGATGGTCTTATTTAGACGCTCGGTCAGGCCGTTCGTCTGTGGGTGGTACGCGGTGGTCCGGCGGTGAGTTGTGTGGCTGTATCCCAAGATCGCCTGGGTTAGGTCAGCCGTAAACGCCGTGCCTCTGTCGGTGATGAGAACCTCTGGGGCGCCGTGTCGAAGGACGATGTTCTCAACGAAGAACTTGGCTACCTCGGCGGCACTGCCTTTCGGCAGGGCTTTTGTTTCGGCGTAGCGGGTGAGGTAGTCGGTGGCTACGACGATCCATTTGTTTCCGCAAGTCGACGTTATGAACGGCCCCAGGAGGTCCATCCCGATCTGCTGGAACGGTCGCCGAGGAGGCTCGATTGGCTGAAGGAAGCCTGCTGGTCTTGTTGGTGGTGTCTTCCGTCGCTGAGTCTCTGCACGTCCTTACGTAGCGAGCGACGTCGGCGGCAAGGCGCGGCCAGTAGTACTTTTCCTGTACTCTGGCGAGCGTGCGGGAAAGTCCGAGGTGTCCAGCCGTCGGGTCGTCGTGTAGAGCCTGCAGGATTTCTGGTCGCAATGCTGAAGGCACTACGAGGAGGTAGTTTGCTCGAAGTGGCGAGAAATTCTTCTTTATGAGAACGCCGTTTCGCAAGAAAAACGACGCGAGTCCTCGCTTGAATGCCTTTGGGACAATGGCGGTCTTCCCTTCGAGGTACTCCACAAGGCCTCTGAGTTCCGAGTCGGCTCGCTGTCGTTCGGCGAAATCATCGGCACTTATGGTTCCCAAGAAGAAGTCATCCTCCTGGTCATCCTTCGGCGGCGGGTCGACGGGGGCGCGAGACAAGCAGTCGGCGTCAGAGTGTTTTCGTCCGGACTTGTAAACGACGGTAACGTCGAATTCTTGAAGCCTCAGACTCCATCTTGCGAGACGACCTGAAGGGTCCTTCAGGTTAGCTAGCCAACACAAGGCGTGGTGGTCGCTCACAACTTTGAAGGGCCTGCCGTAGAGGTAGGGGCGAAACTTTGACGTTGCCCAGATGATGGCAAGGCACTCCTTTTCTGTTGTGGAATAGTTGGCTTCTGCCTTGGATAGCGACCGGCTAGCATAACTGATAACCATTTCCACGCCGGCAGTTCTCTGGACGAGAACGGCGCCGGAGTCCTACGCTGCTTGCGTCGGTGTGGATTTCCGTGTCGGCGTGTTCGTCGAAATGCGCAAGTATTGGAGGCGTCTGCAGGCGTCGTTTCAATTCTTGAAATGCTTCGACTTGCGCCGCTCCCCGCTTGAATTCCACGTCGTTTTTCGTGAGCTGAGTTAGTGGCTCGGCGATGCGCGAAAATTCCTTGACGAAGCGTCTATAATAGGCGCACAAGCCGAGAAATCGGCGTACGGCTTTCTTGTCTGTGGGCGGCGGGAAGGCAGCGATGGCAGCTGTTTTCCGTGGGTCGGGGAGCGAACTCCAGACTTGCTGATGACGTGACCCAAGAACAGAAGTTCCTCGTATGCGAAGCGGCACTTTTCTGGCTTCAGGGGTGAGTCCGGAGGCCTTGATTGCTTGAAGTACAGCCTGAAGGCGCCGGAGATGTTCGTCGAAGTTTGATGAAAATACAACGACGTCGTCCAAGTACACAAGGCAGGTCTGCCACTTCAAGCCGGCCAGTACAGTGTCCATAACACGTTGGAACGTCGCAGGTGCCGAGCAAAGACCGAAGGGCATGACCTTGAACTCGAAGAGGCCGTCTGGTGTGATAAAGGCAGTCTTCTCTCGGTCTCTCTCGTCGACCTCGATTTGCCAATAGCCGGTCTTGAGGTCCATCGACGAAAAGTACTGCGCGCTGTGGAGTCGATCCAGGGCGTCGTCTATACGTGGGAGAGGATACACGTCCTTTTTCGTGATCTTGTTCAGGCGGCGATAATCGACGCAGAAACGCAGGGTTCCGTCCTTCTTCTTCACTAACACCACGGGTGACGCCCAAGGACTCTTGGAAGGCTGGATGATGTCGTCGCGTAGCATTTCGTCGACTTGCGTCGCGTTCTCGCGTTGAAACTCGGTACGGGCTCTGGCGGAGTGGTCTCGCATTTTCCTCTGTTATGATGCGGTGTTTCGCGATTGGGGTCTGTCGAATTCTTGACGACGACGAGAAGCAGTCCTGGAATTGCAAGAGCAGACTTTTGAGCTGGTCTTGCTTGTGTTTCAGGGAGGCTCGGGAGTTGACGTTGAAATCTGTGTGGGGATTTCGATTCGTCGAAGGAGGTTCGGTAGCATCGGAGAGGGCGAAAGCATTGCTGGTGTCCACGAACTTCTCGACGTAGGCGACCGTCGTACCAATGTTAAGGTGCCTATATTCGTGGCTGAAGTTTGTCAGCAGTACCTTTGCTTTGCCATCACGCAACTCGGCGATGCCTCTTGCGACGCAAATCTGGCGGTTCACGAGCAGGTGCTGGTCACCCTCGATGACGCCTTCGAAGTCTGCGGGTTCTTCGGTGCCGACGGAAATGATGACGCTGGATAAAGGCGGAACGGTGACCTGCTCTTCTATCAGATTTAAAGCATGGGTCGCTGGCGTCGTGTGGGGCGGCAGTGCGTTTTCTGAGGTTAGGGTTATTGATTCAGACCTCAGGTCGATCACGGCGCCATGTTGACTGAGAAAGTCCATCCCAAGTATCACATCCCTGGAGCACTGTTGCAGGATTAGAAAGCTCGCAGGGTAAATCCGATTATTGATGGTGACTCTTGCTGTACAGACTCCAATTGGCGTTATCAGGTGACCTCCAGCTGTCCGGATCTCGGGTCCACTCCAAGCGGTCTTTACTTTCTTCAGCTGGGCGGCGAATGGCCCACTGACGACGGAATAGTCGGCACCAGTGTCGACGAGGGCGGTGACGTTGTGACCGTCGATGAGAACGTCGAGGTCGCTAGTTCGTCGTCTCGCGTTGCGGTTAGGTCGCGGCGTCGGGTCACGGCTGCGTCGGTTTGTTCCGCCGGTTCCACGTTGCGTAGTGATGTCTTCTTCGGGCTGCGAAGTTTCCACGCCAGGGCCTCGATTGTCTTGCGGCGGGTTCTTTAGATTTCGTTGCGGCATCGTCGTCGGCGGCGGCGGAGGATCTTCGGTAGTTCGTCGTACAGCAACCGCACCTCCATCGGTTGCTGCCCTTAGTTTTCCGAGTAAGGGCTAGGAGATCGGCCCCGGTTTGGGCCAGCGTACTGCCGGCGGTGCGGTGACATGTAGCGGCCGGGCGATGGCGAGGCGGGATGGTCGTCGGGGTGTCCACTGAGCTCCTGCGAGGTAGTCGGCGATGTCGCGTGGTCTTTGACCCCGCTGTGGACGCGGCGCGTCGATGGCGAAACCACGCAGTCCCCATCTGACGGTACTGGCAGCGGCGGTAGGTGTGGCCAGCTTCTCCGCAGTGATAGCACAGTGGGCGGTGGTCAGGGGGGCGCGCCAAACGTCGGTCTTTCTCGGAGCGTTGCGCTGGCCGGCGGGTAGACGGTATGGCGTCGGTGGTGGTGGCGGCGCCGTCTGGCGGCGGAACTGCGGTGGTGCGAAGCCTTCACGTGGGCGCGGTGGTGGAGCGTTACGACGCGCTGCCGCAGCGTAGCTCATAGCCTGCGGTTGCTGCGCTACTAGCTGAGGAACGCCCAGGGATTGCTGGATCTCCTGGCGCACGACGTCAGCGAGAGAATCCACTTGAGGTTGGGAGGATGGCAACAGCTTACGCAGCTCTTCCCTAACTATAGCCCTGATGGTCTCGCGCAGGTCGTCGGATTGCAGCGCGTGACTCTCTCCGTAGGTCGTTAAGGGGAATCCGGCGGTTGTACTGCGTCGTACGCATTTCAAGGGCCTTTTCTATCGTCGTTGCCTCGGTGAGGAATTCGTCGACAGTCTTGGGTGGGTTGCGGACAAGTCCTGCAAACAGCTCTTGCTTGACACCTCGCATCAGGAACCGGAGCTTCTTCTCCTCAGCCATGGCGGGGTCGGCGTGCCGGAACAGTCGATTCATCTCCTCCCGTGTAGATAGCGATGCTTTCATTGGGCAGCTGCACACGGGTCTCCAACATAGCTGCGGCTCGTTCCTTGCGGACCACGTTGGTAAACGTGCTTAGGAACGTCGTCCGAAAGAGATCCCAGGTTTGTAACTTGGATTCATGGTTCTCGAACCACGTCCTCACGCGGCGTCTTCTACGTTGAAGTAGGCGCGGCGCAGTTTTTCGTCAGAGTCCCAGTTGTTGAAAGCCGCGACTCGTTCATACGCCTCCAGCCAGGTCTCGGGGTCCTCGCTTGGCGATCCATGGAAAGTCTGCGGCTCTCTCGGTGGCTGGATCACGATCGTTGTAGGGGACGCAGCGGCCGTCATCGCGCCTGTCGTCTTCGTCGCCGTGCCTCTTGGCTTGTCCGGTAGGAGTCCGTATTGTGGTGCCAGTCCCTTGTAGTCTCCGGCTAGCTCGACTCTCCTGGATGGTGTCGGTTTCTTCTTGGCGACTTGGGCTGGGTTCACGGCTTGACGGGGGTGTCCGGTACATGAACGAAAAGCACCTCCACCAGATGTCACGTGGTTGTGACGTCGACGAAGGCAGCAGGCGACGTGTCCAAGATGAAACTGTTTATTAGGCCGAACTTGTGGCCGGTAAACGGAAAGTCCAGTTTACAGCAATACTCCGCTGGCACTGATAGCGGCGAACAGACTCGAGCGTCGGCAGTCGATTAACTGAACATCGTTGGAGCGCGCCGGCTTTTATGCATTACGCGTCGAACATTCTAGCCTTATCACTGGTCATCGCGCAAGCTCTGGAATAATCTCGAGTGGTCGCGTCTTGCGCGCAATCTTAACAAAACGATCTACAATAATCGCGAAGGTTCTAGAACAATAAGGCGCGGTTTGAGCTGAGCTTTGCTGACGGTCTTTGTGGGCGAAAACCGAATACAACAAAAGCGAAAATAAGAATAGCGCGTGGCAGTCTGCACTAAGTGATTAAAGTACACATTAGGGACTGGAAATCGCTATCGCGTTCAGCTCTTCAAGGCGAAGCTTAAGGGTCCCCCAATTTTATTTATTTAATTTGCATCTTTCTCGATTTTTCGGTCCCGGACAAGATGATGATTTTTTCGCTCACAACCAACGACGCCGACACCGACGCCGGAATTGCGAAACGGGCTCTTTAACGCTATCGCGATAAAAGGCGCGCGTTTTAAACCAGCTGAACCGCGAACCCGCGCCGGTGCGCAAGCAGTTGGCGGATCGCCGCGTTGCGAAGCAAAAAAGAAAAAGAAAAACAACAACAACGGAGAAACATCGGCGCATGAAAAAAAAAAATTACACGTATACCCGAAGTGTGGCAGCACATGCCAAGCAAGAGAAATGATTGAAAACGGCGCGCGTTTAGACATAGCAGTGCCGTACATGCACGGTGAAAACCCTGGAAGGGTTAAGAGCTGATTAGGCCTAACTCTACAAAACGCTGGCATAAGTCAATACGGCCACTCCAACGAGAAAAAGCGGTTTTTCGTGCTGTTTGTCGCTTCAGCACGAAGTAAGCAGCGAGAGAACAGCACGTACTAGGGTAGGAGCCGTCTGAGATCTCTGTGAGATAGCGCGCGCGCACCACGTTCCCTTTCGATCAAAGTTCGCAGTTTCTGCCCGAGTGACGCACCCCTTCATGCTCGCTCGCCCGACTGAGCCGGCCGGTGCGTTTCACCTCTGCTTGTGCCGCGCCCGTCTGCAGCCTTCGCAAGCTCTCGCTCGCACATTGAACACGCTACAAAGCGGGTCGATGTTATCGATTTCGGCTTTATACGGAACGTGACGACCGGTAGAAACGCGCCTCAATTGTCCGTATAAATGTACTACAAATAAAATTGGTTCCGACCCGCAGTGTAGAGCAGCACGCCGCGCTTGTTTAACTCTTATCTGTTTTCTCCGTCTCTTAATTTTCACCAAAACTTGACCTTTACGCTGAGTCCAGCAAGCGCATTGAATTTGCTGTAAATTGTCTCGAGCCACAACGCATGCCCTTCATTCGTCTTCTCTTTGCAGGTACGTGTATGCCGGAAAGCCATGTCTGGTAAATTGCGAAGAAGCCTTGCACACGAAGGCCGCAGCAGAGAAGTATCAGTTGCCGGAGCTCGCGCAGGACTGCGAGACCTACATTAGTCGCGCCCTCACTCCCGAAGGAATATGCAGCGTACTCGACTTCGCGCTCGATTGTGGCTATGCAGTTCCGGAAAGACGAGTGAGCTGGTTGCTTTCGGGGGAAATCCGAAGCCGTGCTGTCCTCGGAAGCATTCATCAAGAGCTCCGTCAAGACGGTGGACCGCGTCCTGGACAAGGTGACAGTCTTTGCACTGCGCAAAATGTTATGTCTCAGTTGCAATTCGCACGAGATTTTACGGTTGCAGGGGTAGCATTTAGCCATACTCAATTGCGGCGTTCTCAAGTGCGGAGCACTGAGGAGTCACGGGCTGTTGTCCCATATCATCTGCTGTCATTTCATGTCGTCGCTAGGCGACACGCAGGCAAAACAATGTATAGCATAGCCTTGTTTAGTATAGTCAAACAAAAGAGCAGGAAAGGGAAATGAGTGTGTGGAGGAGGGAAATGAGGGGGAGAGGGTAAAGCATAGCCATGTAGCCATGTATAGTATAGAAAGACACGTGGGGTGAGGAGGAGGGGGAGAGGGTAAAGCATAGCAAACCCATATGTGTAGTACAGTATAGCAAGGGGGTGGGAAAGGAAAATGAGGGTGAAAGAGAAGGGAAAGGGAGAGGGGCCACTGTATCACAAAAAGCAGCTCCTATCATAGCATAGCCATGCATAGTACAGTATAAAAGGGGGTGAGAAAGGGAAGTGAGGGTGAGGAGTGATGTGAAGTTGAGGAAGAAGGGAAAGAAGAGGGGTGAGTGTAAAAGCTTGGCATAGCCTTGTATAGTATAGCCTGGTATGTGCCAAGGAGCTCCTAGCAAATGCATAGTCATGCATATATAGTATACTAAGGCAGGGGGCTGGGAAAGGGTAAGTCATGGTGAGGAGAATTGATGTAAGGGGTTGGAAAAAAAAGGGAGGTGGGGAGAGGGTAGAGGATGACATAG
Source organism: Rhipicephalus appendiculatus (assembly GCA_030522465.1). Classification (NCBI taxonomy): domain Eukaryota; kingdom Metazoa; phylum Arthropoda; class Arachnida; order Ixodida; family Ixodidae; genus Rhipicephalus; species Rhipicephalus appendiculatus. The sequence goes on along the minus strand of JALIZH010003877.1, from coordinate 98 downwards.
CTTTTATAGTTTAGAAGCAGCTCCTAGTGTAGCATAGCCATGCATAGTATACTTTAGCAAGCGGATGAGAAACGTACGTGAAGACTGACGTCAGGGTG